>WNGS01008507.1:12490467-12562167 GCA_020271785.1 Procambarus virginalis
GCGGGGGGAGGGGGGAATAGTAGTAGTAGAAACAGCTGATTGACAGTTGAGAGGCGGGCCGAAAGACAGAGCTCAACCCCGCAAGCACAACTAGGTGAATACAACTAGTGAATACAGGATAGTGAACATAGAATGCGTTAAGAAGTGAAATGGTGGATGCAATCTCCATTTGCAGCTTTACATGTAGATAGTTTAACGTTTCTGGAACCTATGCTCTAGCCTATTAGGGTTGAGAGGCAAGCCCCAAGAGCTAGGGTTCATCTCCCGCATAATCAACTAGGTGAATCCACGAACATACAGGAGAGTACATTGGTAACGTCAAGACGACCTGGAACTTCAATGAGGTGATGTATATAACATCAGGGTACTAGGCAGTTGTATCAGTACAGTTCCAGCAAGCTGTTGTCTGCCTCACGACTGTGTACTGCAATGATTATTACCTTCTAACACCCGGTACTGGATGGGGATCCCTTCGCCTTTTTCAGAAGCTGCAGTAATGTACCTAGTACAAGGTTATGCGACACCAGATATATCGTGCACTAATTTGCACCCAAATTACCAGTGTATTCTGGTTAATGCTTCAGGGGAAAAATAGATAGAACGGTCCTTGGCTTGGCACATTTATAATACTATTGTGATCATAATTATATACGACAAGACATGATGATAAATAACAACATGGGTTACAAGGCACAGAGCCTCACATATTGCTCCGGAGAACATTTGCATCACACGAGAAGCAAATATGAGCTGTATGGCCTTCTTTGAAAAGACACGAATTACTCTGCCTAGTTCGACGCGACAGCTTCTGGAATTTCCACACTTTACACTGAGCAGTACTACTGAACACACCAATAATAGCCAGCTGCTGCTCCTCACAGCCACTAATACCAACAAACAAATTATAAGCGTTTACTATCAAATTAGTTTCCAGAGTGAAAACGTGTAATTTTCTCGGTGGGTGGACAGAATGGCTGCCAGCAGAGAGATCAGTCAAGCGGACAAGCAACGCCCGCCGCCCCCACCTCATGTTTGCCAACATTTAATTCCTTACAAGGCAAAATAAACATGCAGTATTTTGGTGTGCGACTTTTAAGAGAGTGAGTAAACAGCGGCGGGGAGCGGCCAACACCATCCTTCTTCACCCTCGACAACACCAACACTGTGCCCTCGAACATTATCATCGCAATCGACGTGATACCCTACCCAACCCTTCACAATATCGATACTATAAACACTCTTCCATGCTCGACACTCCACAAGAGGTTACTACCGGCACTGTTCCGTGCTCGACACTCCACAAGAGGTTACTACCGGCACTGTTCCGTGCTCGACACTCCCCAGTAACGACACTACCGGCACTGTTCCGTGCTCGACACTCCCCAATAACGTCACTACCGGCACTGTTCCGTGCTCGACACTCCCCAATAACGTCACTACCGGCACTGTTCCGTGCTCGACACTCCCCAATAACGTCACTACCGGCACTGTTCCGTGCTCGACACTCCCCAATAACGTCACTACCGGCACTGTTCCGTGCTCGACACTCCCCAGTAACGACACTACCGGCACTGTTCCGTGCTCGACACTCCCCAGTAACGACACTACCGGCACTGTTCCGTGCTCGACACTCCCCAATAACGTCACTACCGGCACTGTTCCGTGCTCGACACTCCCCAATAACGTCACTACCGGCACTGTTCCGTGTTCGACACTCCCCAATAACGTCACTACCGGCACTGTTCCGTGCTCGACACTCCACAAGAGGTTACTACCGGCACTGTTCCGTGCTCGACACTCCCCAGTAACGACACTACCGGCACTGTTCCGTGCTCGACACCCCAGTAACGACACTACCGGCACTGTTCCGTGCTCGACACTCCCCAGTAATGTCACTACCGGCACTGTTCCGTGTTCGACACTCTCCAGTAACGTCACTACCGGCACTGTTCCGTGCTCGACACTCCCCAGTAACGTCACTACCGGCACTGTTCCGTGCTCGACACTCCCCAGTAACGACACTACCGGCACTGTTCCGTGCTCGACACTCCCCAGTAACGACACTACCGGCACTGTTCCGTGCTCGACACTCCCCAGTAACGACACTACCGGCACTGTTCCGTGCTCGACACTCCCCAGTAATGTCACTACCGGCACTGTTCCGTGTTCGACACTCTCCAGTAACGTCACTACCGGCACTGTTCCGTGCTCGACACTCCCCAGTAACGTCACTACCGGCACTGTTCCGTGCTCGACACTCCCCAGTAACGACACTACCGGCACTGTTCCGTGCTCGACACTCCCCAGTAACGACACTACCGGCACTGTTCCGTGCTCGACACTCCCCAGTAACGACACTACCGGCACTGTTCCGTGCTCGACACTCCCCAGTAACGACACTACCGGCACTGTTCCGTGCTCGACACTCCCCAGTAACGACACTACCGGCACTGTTCCGTGCTCGACACTCCCCAGTAACGACACTACCGGCACTGTTCCGTGCTCGACACCCTCAGTAACGACACCATCGCCTCCAACATACTGACGTGGACCAATCACTATTGTGAGAGCCGGCCGTCATAACAACATAATTACTCACACACCTTCAGTTACCCTCGGATAGGTGCCAATGCAACTACTGCTAGTATTATGTTAATTAACATTATGCTTGTCACCCTTCTAGTTCACTTGCCACCACTATCCTGCATCGAACCCATCATGTAAATGTATCTGACTCTGTTGCCAGGGAAGATGCTACATTATAAGAGACAAGTTTCTATTGAGTTACTTGGACTGACTTCCTCTGTGGCATTCCATGTGAATAGGGTCTACAGCCCAGAAGCTCCATGTTCATTTTTAATCACCTTCGAATATTAAAAATATTTGAAAGAAGAAGTGAAACATTTGGCAAATAATTTCACTGGGTGTGGTTCAACCTTGAAATAAACGGTCTCCAATATGCCTGCGATGAGAGAGAATGCATGGAAACACTGCGAGCTTCCACAGCAAGAATGCAAAGTAAAACAATTATTAAGTGCAGATGAAGGATACAAGATCGTCTGTTGGAAATATCCTTTACTGATTGGTGAAAATGTCGACAATGAAGTAAACTGGAGTGCTTGTGTACCTGGTGCTTGCGTGCACTGTTGACCAGGCTGTGTGTTTGACCGGTGCACACAGTCTGGCACAGGGGTTTGTCCTGTTAAATTGCCTTTTTGTCAATCTTTGTTCTTTCTCATGGAGTAAATCCCGATAAAATTATTCCAGAAAGTGAATCCTCTATATAAAACGAAATACACAATTACGCGAATGGGATAATTGATTTTGTCTTGGTCGGTTTTCACATGATGCCGAATCCAGCACTCTCCTCGGAGCTCCTCTGGGGATGGATGCCTTCGACGACTCTTGGAAAGAAAGCTGCTGACCTGAAAAGGATGGACGACTGGACTACCGACATTGATACTCCCGATGCATTGTACTTTCTCCTTAGGTGCTCATTCTTTCCGAAGCTAACCTAATTTTTGAGCCGTTCCCATTCCCACAGCAGCCCCAAGCCAGCAGATCAGATTTATTTACCAGCATTCCGAACCTCCTCCACAGCATTTGATGACTATGTCAAGGAAATTCTGCCTGGAGACCTAGGAGATTCAGCAGGGGTTGGGATTTTAGCTTCACACAATGCAGAGCTAAAAGCAACTCTCTTGCAGCTTCAGCACCACACAAATACCTCATGAATATGCGCAGTGACCAGCTGTGAGTGGCCCCAATACAGGAGATTACTACGAATAATCTTAATGTTTGCAACACGCACGCTCCTCGACAAGCATTATCTCCGTATCGCAGTGACACTGAACCACTTTCGCTGGTTCGGTACACACTGGCAAGCATTGTATTTGAGGCCAAGCAGTACACGCCGAATATGGGCTGCATACAACATACTGAAATGAACGATATCACCAAGAAGAGTCTCACTATCATCCAGTAACCGGCCGAGAGAAAATCCAATATCTCATAAGTTGACCAACCCAGTTGGTCTCACAGATGAGATTACATACATTACATACACTGAAGAATGGCATGCGGCTGGTGTGGGATTAGGCATAGGCTTCTACCCTGGCTGATGCCTACACCACATTCAGTACTGGACACAACCGACACTGAAACCTAAATGGAAATGGTCAAGTTACATAAATACAGGGATTTGCACTATCAACAAAATGTGTTCCAAAGTATGCGAGAGCCAGAACCCCTGTTGAAAAAGCACCACGAACTGCCTCAATGAACGCGGTTCCCAGTTCATCTAAACAAGTGACCCGATGATGACCAGCATATTTTTTCAGTGCCTTATTGTAGCGCTCTTGGCACAATACTAGTAGCACCCAGCGGGGACCCGAGAACAATTAAATTTCTCTGTAATACAATTTTTTTATTGCAATATATTAGTATTCACTACGAGCTGATTGTTTGTGCTCTTTATACACTAAAACGCTCAAGCGCTCATTCAACTTAAATTTTCCAGGGTGTTTAGTGGTCAAGCCCGGGAGGGTCAGGCTGGAGGAGCCCGGGAGGGTCAGGCTGGAGGAGCCCGGGAGGGTCAGGCTGGAGGAGCCCAGGAGGGTCAGGCTGGAGGAGCCCAGGAGGGTCAGGCTGGAGGAGCCCAGGAGGGTCAGGCTGGAGGAGCCCGGGAGGGTCAGGCTGGAGGAGCCCAGGAGGATCAGGCTGGAGGAGCCCGGGAGGGTCAGGCTGGAGGAGCCCGGGAGGGTCAGGCTGGAGGAGCCCAGGAGGGTCAGGCTGGAGGAGCCCAGGAGGGTCAGGCTGGAGGAGCCCAGGAGGGTCAGGCTGGAGGAGCCCAGGAGGGTCAGGCTGGAGGAGCCCGGGAGGGTCAGGCTGGAGAAGCCCAGGAGGGTCAGGCTGGAGGAGCCCAGGAGGGTCAGGCTGGAGAAGCCCAGGAGGGTCAGGCTGGAGGAGCCCAGGAGGGTCAGGCTGGAGGAGCCCGGGAAGGTCAGGCTGGAGGAGCCCGGGAGGGTCAGGCTGGAGAGCCCAGGATGGTCAGGCTGGAGGAGCCCAGGAGGGTCAGGCTGGAGGAGCCCGGGAGGATCAGGCTGGAGGAGCCCGGGAGGGTCAGGCTGGAGGAGCCCAGGAGGGTCAGGCTGGAGGAGCCCAGGAGGGTCAGGCTGGAGGAGCCCGGGAGGGTCAGGCTGGAGGAGCCCGGGAGGGTCAGGCTGGAGGAGCCCAGGAGGGTCAGGCTGGAGGAGCCCAGGAGGGTCAGGCTGGAGGAGCCCAGGAAGGTCAGGCTGGAGGAGCCCAGGAGGGTCAGGCTGGAGGAGCCCAGGAAGGTCAGGCTGGAGGAGCCCAGGAAGGTCAGGCTGGAGGAGCCCGGGAGGGTCAGGCTGGAGGAGCCCAGGAGGGTCAGGCTGGAGGAGCCTAGGAGGGTCAGGCTGGAGGAGCCCGAGGGTCAGGCTGGAGGAGCCTATGAGGGTCAGGCTGGAGGAGCCTATGAGGGTCAGGCTGGAGGAGCCTATGAGGGTCAGGCTGGAGGAGCCTATGAGGGTCAGGCTGGAGGAGCCTATGAGGGTCAGGCTGGAGGAGCCTATGAGGGTCAGGCTGGAGGAGCCTATGAGGGTCAGGCTGGAGGAGCCTATGAGGGTCAGGCTGGAGGAGCCTATGAGGGTCAGGCTGGAGGAGCCTATGAGGGTCAGGCTGGAGGAGCCTATGAGGGTCAGGCTGGAGGAGCCTATGAGGGTCAGGCTGGAGGAGCCTATTAGGGTCAGGCTGGAGGAGCCTATGAGGGTCAGGCTGGAGGAGCCTATGAGGGTCAGGCTGGAGGAGCCTATGAGGGTCAGGCTGGAGGAGCCTATGAGGGTCAGGCTGGAGGAGCCTATTAGGGTCAGGCTGGAGGAGCACAATAAGAGGTAAGAGGATCAAAAGGCAAGTTTCCCCCGAGCTCGTTGCAGCCAATCGAAGTTTAATTTCATCTTAATGGTTCCGTAAACTTAGCATAATGCTCGTGAGAAATTAATTACTATACTTTCAAGTAATTACCAGCGAGGCCGGAGAGCACGGCTTTGATCCCGGTTGCCCCCGTGTATGTTTTTCATTTCCCCCCGTGTATTTTGGGCTGCCTCCTTGTATATTCTACTAGAAGGGGTAACTGGCGGTGCCAAAGATAGTCTGTCTGTCTTTCCCCCCATCACCCTCCTTGAAATTGGGACGAAGTGTTGGGAGAGGAGGTGTCAGAGAGGAAGAACAGGGGTGGAAGTGGATTCCACCCCTGTTCTTCCTCTCATTCCTTATATCCCCCCCTCTCTCCTCTTCCATCTTCCCCATTCTAACCACTGTGACGAGAATCTGGAATAGAGCAGTGGCTATTCGGGCAGGTGTTGTGCCCATCACACATTAATAAAAAAAAGAGAGAAAACAAAGTAAACAAGACTGCTTGGGTCCTCTACTGTGTGAGAGTTTCGGGTAAAAACAAAAGAGAATAAAAACTTCAAACATTTAATATAATATATAAAAAAATATGATTAATTTTACACAAAATGACAAGTAATAATTAATGAAAACATAACCCCTTATCCACTTGGCTTTCACACAATCAAAAGAGAAATATATATATGTGAAATTTATGTTAAATATTAAAGGTGAAGGCAATATTTTATACAAAACAGCTATGTGCGTCTACCGTCACCTGGAGGCAAGCAGTAGATGTTACAGCTGTGAGCACTCGAAGGGTAATGGAGGGTAATCTGTTGACCTGGACGCTGTAGCCCTTATATATGGAGCATGACGTCATAGTTGGTGTGAATTCCGGAGTTTAACAATCAGCCGGCAGGTAAACGATCGTTAGCTGATGGCGTTTGGTCCCTCGCCGAGACAGCAGGTGTCATGGGTACTGGGGGGGGGGGAGGGGGAGGAGGTGTGTCTAGACTCCAATACATTTTGAGCACGTATAGTTGTTGTCGTTGATGTTGGAGCATGCATATACGTTGGTGAATAAGCGGTAAAGGAACAGGCAGAGTCTACTGTTAGGCAGGAGATTACCGTAACACCACCCTCACTCATTCTCTCTACCTTCCATCTGTTTCACCCGGGTCTCTTCTCCCCTATAACACCATTTCCCCTCTCACATGACCTTCCCCTTCCCTCTCCTCTTGGTGCCCCACTTCGTCCCTCTCTTTGTGATCCCCCTCTCACCCTTCCCCTGCCCCACCCTCTTCCTCTCTCTCTCCCCTTCACAAAAATTGTAATGTTAATAATTGACTGAAACAAATGTATTGGTCTCAGAAAATTTATTACAGAGCACTGAAAATTCTATGGAAAACACACCAAAATTTCACTATTGACTACGATAATCGCATGTGTGTGTGTGTGTGTGTGTGGGGTGGGGGGGTGCCTTTATAATGCAAATGTTTCTTAACCCCGACAGCCAGTGTCTCCCGTCCCGTTCCCCTGTAAAATTGGATGAGGCTAGCCCCAAGCGTCTGGACTTAACCTTGGACAGCCATAAACACTCTCTTTATACATATAGATTTTCCTCATGCATTTTCTTCTGCTTCTGTATCTGCATTGAATAAAGATCTACACTCTCCTAATTGTGTTTGACGCTTTTGAAGCTCAAAAATATGCAGACATAACTATAGTAGTGGGCTAGGGTCTAGTACCATCTGCAGGCACAACTGATGAGGGCTATGAGTCTATCTTATGCAGACTTAACTATTAACACGTGGTATGGTATGTAGTCTGACACACGAGGTATCCCACCATGTTGTCCTGACACACGAGGTATCCCACCATGGGTCCTGACACACGTGGTATCCCACCATGTTGTCCTGACACACGTGGTATCCCACCNGGGTAGGCGGCGCAGGCAGGTCCAGCGCCCAAACTTCCCCAGTTAATTGGCTTGCATAATCTGCATGTAATTATCAACCATTTTGGCGAGTTGCAACAGACGCCATTTTAGAGGCAGGGATGCAGTTACAGCGGCCCGATGAGAGCAATGGCTGCCTGTGTCATCCTCTCCTGTTGTCGTTCTTGTTGTGGTTGGAATTGTTGATGGTTTTCCTGGTTTTATAGCTTATATTATTAATGTTGCTGCCGTATTTATGTTCCTGTTATGCTTATATTGTTGCTACTTATTCCAGACTTGTTGTTGTTGTTGTTAGTACTGGCACTGACGTTGCTTTTGTTGTCTTCATCATTGCTATTGATGCAGATGCTGTCGTCTTCGTGATGGTGTAACTTGTGGTGATGGTGTTAGTTGTGGTGATGGTGTAAGTTGTGGAGATAGTGCCACTGTGCTTGCTTAACGGCGAGGACGAGGAACTGAAGTCTAACTCTTTATACCCCGCCTTGTTACAATTTAACTTCCCTGTGACCTGAATTATTTGTCAAATACTGCGTTAACTGTGCACGGAGGTGGCTTCCACAACTTCTTTAAATGTTTTTCACGTGTACAGGTGCAAGTACTTCTTTACATTTCTTTAAATAATTTACATTTCCTCAGCTTCTACCAATGTCCTTTTGTTTTATCTTAATTAATTTAAAAAAATTCCTTCTCTACCTTATCTGTTTCCTTCAGTATCTTGTATGTGGTAACCCTGTTCCCACTGTCTCCGGTCCTTTTCCTTTTGTCATATCTATTTCTTCCAGTGCATTTCTTTTTACTTCCGCTACAGCGAATATTATCAACTAGCGACTAATAAACAAAGAAACTGCAACAGCACTTGAAATGACTCTTAACACATCCATTAATTTGATTGTGTCTAATTGTTTTTGATATACCATCCCAAAAAATAGTTAATAATTAAATCTCAGAGCATTTACTCATTCAGTTTCATATGTGGGGGATCACACCGTCTGTAACTCATCCCCCAAAAATATAATACGTATATTACTATGGATAGAATGTACAAAATAGTGAATACTGTACTAAAAAATAAGAATCATGTTTTGTAGCACTCGAGCACTACAGGGCATAACAAAAAATGAAACAGTACCCATAAACCTAACCTGTCTTAGGTTTAACTAAACCATTCTAGGTTTAAGATAAGCAACAGTATGCCTAGTGTAGTACATGTACGTACTACACTAGGCATATACCAACTTTTAGGTTGTTATCCCCATTTTGCACCCGCAAGATAACGTAATATTGACAGATGTTAATCTTCTTGTCTGAGAAGTTGTTCACTTGAGACAGATAAGCAAATCCCAGCTGTGTCTGGGGTACAAGTGACAGGATGAACAACCCAGCGGGTTTTCTTCCTATTGGGTAGTGCTGTACATGCTGCTATGCCGGTATGACCACTTACAAGATGAGTGGCGCTGCCCAATAAACTCGCCCCTCGGGGCAAAATTTAAAAATTAAAAAAAAAAATCTTTCTTTTGCCTCTACAAAATTATTAGGATACAACTTAGATTTTTTCTTGGTGCAATAGTCCATATTATGTACTTCAACAGTAACTATAGATACTATCATTTTTGGATGACACGTTGTCGCCTAATACCATGAATATAAAAACTCTGGCGTAACTTTGCTTACCTTTTTATGAAGAGAATGATTGAACAAATGTTCCGATTTCAATAGGAGCGTTAATTTTACGAACACCCTTTATTATAGGTTAAACTCAGTTCAAAGGTGTGTTCTTAAGTTATCGTCAGGAAATGAAACAAAGCAAAACGAATAAAATTGTGAGAGAAAACAAGGCCAGACCCTGAGGTACCCCAGCCCCCCCCCCCCCCCCGGATACCTCATAACAATGTGTCATGTGGAGTGGCAACACTTCATATTAATATGCAAATGAAATAATGTTACAACCGGCAAGAATGCAGAACATTGAGTGTGACTCATAACTAGGTAAGATCGTCATACATAGTCCGCAATACGACTCATTATTCATCTTATCCATAACTTCACGTACCACGCTGGGAAAACATGGTTATGATGATCGTAAATTGCAAGCGCTAACTGCCCTCTGGGCGTCGTAAGCTGTCACCTCTTAAGAACTGCCAATGAAAGCAAAGAATTCACAAATATCAGACCATCTATCAGTAAATAACCATATATGCATACTGCATTTAGCTGGGCGTCTAGCTTCATACCATGGTCACTTGTTATGCTGTTGTCAATGAATAATTCATCTTATATATCTCGATCAAGTCATCTCCCTCCTATCGCAATTCTAGCGTTGTGAAATACAGCTCTTTAGCCTTCTCAATTGCAGGACCAACTTATAAACATTGATTTCTTTTGTACCTTTCTCGGTGAGAGGTCCATTCCAGGATTGAAAATATTTATAACGATCTCATGAAGTGTACAGTGTTCTCCCGGTCGTTTTGTTTAGGGTCCTGATGGCTGCTCTGCAGTTTGCCACTATCGCGTCAGCTGACGACAGTATTCCCTGTCTCTGATGATAAATTTGACAGTGCACCTCTTGGTCCTTCTCCGACCCCGGGAGCTGTCTTCTCCTTATTGTATGCCGACCCTCTGGTCTCCTCTCTCTCTCTCTCCCGTTATGTACTCTTTACTTATTGTACATAACGGGAGAGAGGATATGTAGTTATAGACTAGAGGAACTTTGAGAGAGGTTCGTAAAATCCCCCCCAAAATCATATTGTGGTATTTTAAGATGCGGGGAATATTCCTCAGAATGATGGCCTCTGATAATTCTTCTCTTCCAAAGTCTTTAAGAAGGTATGCATAATCTTTATCCCGTGCCAGAGCTACTTGTTTTGTCCCAACATTACTGGTGTCGCGGCCACTCACCAAATGAATAGGAGGTAGTGTCTCAGTAACTCGCTTTTCTACTGCTTCATATTTGTCGGGCATTGGAATATACCTTGTTGTGTCCTTTTCCAGAAAGAGTACAAAGTTTCTTCAACCCATTTGATTTAATTACACTGAAAATAGTAAATTACGCACACAAATACATCTGTGTCAGGTGATGTGTCAGATTTTCCGGCTCAGCGTCCCCGAAAATGCTTATACTCTGTTTATGTTTTCTCAGTTTCTGGGTTATTACTATAAATTTGGCGTCAAAATGTTCGCAAATGGACTTGCAAGAGTACAGGTGCAAATCTAATATTTTTTTAAATAGGTTATGTTTAACGGTGCTGAGTATACGAATGTTTATGAGCATTTCATCAATCCTCATTTTTCAACATTCCTCATTTATTTTTAACATTAATTAAAAAAAATATTAAAAGTGATTTTCGGGAATTACGAGTACGAATGTTGTCGACGGATGACGCGTTTTAGTGTCATTACAACACTAAAGTGATATATAACGTATTCACCTAGTTGTGATTGTGGGTGTTGAGCTCTGCTCTTTCGACCCGCCTCTCAACTGTCAATCAATCAACTGTTACTAATACTAATTTTTTTCACACACACACACACACACACACACACACACACACACACACACACACACACACACGAGAAAGCAGCCCGTAACAGCTGGCTAACTCCCAGGTACCTACTTACTGCTAGGTAACAGCAGTAAATTTTACTATTTAACTATTTACTGATAGGTAACAAGGGCATCAGGGTGAAAGTAACTCTGCCCACTTTTCTTTCTCGCCGGCGCCGGGAATCGAACCCGGGCCACATGATTACGTGTCCAGCGTGCTATCCACACAGCCACCGGCGCTCTAGATAAACGTCATTATCTAGCCTTGATGATGACGACATCAGGGACTCGATGTACTAACAAATGTTCGGTCTATTATTGTAAAAGTATGACACACTCATTTTCAAGAGCATGCTTATCACAGTAATTATCATTAAGTAGCACACAGTTTTTAAGCTCAAATGCCAGTTGCTCTGACCTTTATTTTCAGCTTCATGATGTTCAGAATCAGCTTGTGTTACACTCGCATTTCTAGAAAGTACGAGCCGAGAGTTTGAGCGCTCTTTTGAATGTCCAAATGTGATGTCCTCATCAAAATGCTTTAGCGTTTTCATCTGACTTATCGAAAAAGTGCTCTGAAGCTGACGTTCAGAATTCATAAGCAAAATTAAGCTCAAACGAACTCGTTATCATTTTGGGAAAAGTCCAGATTATCAAGTAATTTTTTAAAAGCTGCTTTAATTGCGGTATCATTAGTAAATTTCAAAATGTTCAGTATTTCTGGAGTATTTTAATAAGTAATTACTCATGCATGATGCATCGTACAGGACATCAGCTGCAAATACATCACTTCATCAAAAGTACTTGTCCTGGAGCGAATATCATCCTGAAAACACTGTTACTACAAGATTTTTCACAACTTTCCTTATCACAAAGGCTGTCTTTAATCACCTTTGTACTTGTGTTGCTTCACATATCAAGCACTTCACCTTCACGGTCCTGCCTACTGGAGAGCCTTCTGTCCAAATGTTCAAGGTCAACACTTTTATTAGTTAATTAAGAGGTGCTCAACAGTGTTATTTTTTCTTTGTTCTTAGTACGTTTAAACAATATTTTTTGTATAGCATTCTCGCCGATAAAGCACTTCCCGTTTTTCCGTGTAGAGCGGCACCACCACAGGTCCTGGAGGCTTCTCTTCATTTTACTCTGCCATTATCAGTCTCTGTGTTGTGCTCCCGCTGTCGTCTACTGCACATGTCATACACAGTTTTTATGTTTTTTTTTATCTCTTTTTGCCAGCTGGTATAAATTGTACTCCTTTTATAATGTTTTTAAATAGAATCTCTCACAAACGTATCAAACAATCTGACACAAAGTAAAAACTTCAATTATAAATTATGATTCACAAAAGTGAAAAATCCATCTTAAAAGTGTATTATTACTATAAAAAAAGTGTTTTGAAAAATTTTGACCTTGCGCAATTTTCAGCTAGAAGCAGTCGTTCTCGAGATGTAGCCCAGTTCCCAGTACTACTCGAATTGGGCCTGGTGGGCATCTTGACGGCCATATTGGAAAACTCTCCCCATACCAGAATCACATTCCCCACTCAAAGATCATCTCTAGGCGTCAAGGAAACAATCTGTGAAGAGAACAGCTGTATACATCCCTGTGGAGTGGTACCACCTCTGTGGTCCCTAGACTATTGTTACGCGTCTCCATTCCGATTTCTCCTCTCTCAATACTGGAACCATCGACTTAGTTCATCATTCAGAAATGGTGCTGAAAACTAGGTGTGGAGCCAGGCACGGACGACCCTCCTCATGTTTACATACTCCACGTGACAACATGACGTCACGGGCAAGGGGGAGCTAGTGCCTATAAACTCTAGCATCGAAGCTCCCACTAGTTATGGGCTATTCATGCCCGTGCCACCTCTTGGGTGGTTTAATCTTCATCAATCAATCTCCCAACAGGCCATACACAGACTTGGTTACAAGTGCTGCTAGGAGGTAATAAAGCCAATAGTTAAAGAGTGTTATATCTGTGGAACATATGCAGAGGCACCACTATTGCATTACTTATTGGAATGTGATGCAACTGAAGCCCTGCGCATCAAACTCAACATTAATCCAACGACAGCAGCTGCGTTAGATGCAAAATCCACAGCGACTATAATGATTAGAAAAGCAGTTAAAGAATGAGACACACTAGAGAACACTGTGCATCTACATCCGCCACTAAGATAATGTTATTAATACAAGACTGAATCCAGTGCACTAAAACAAAAGCGAAAAAGAAACGGGGGAAAAGGAGGATACCCCACCTCCATTTATAACTTTGACCCAAATATCACAGTAACAAGGTTATCCCGTATAACCGAACTCAATTATGGGCTCACTATAGCCCGTGCTACATGGACATTTTGTTCTGAGTAGCTAAATCTAAAACAACAACAACAACAACTCCCACTAGATCAAGCTTTTAATTACCTCACTGCTATTTGGTGAAGGAGAGCCGACAGCAGGCCATGCGCTTCACATTACACTCATCCATCTCTCCAGGACCCGTAATAATTAATAGTGACAGAGTTCGTTAGCAGAGTCCACCGGAGCTGAAGGAAAGCCGTGATACACATCGTGTTCATTAGTAAAACAGGTTAAATATCGTTCACGACGGTCAATGAGGCTCGGCCAATATTGTACTGATGATTATCATCAGAGTTGTGAGCTATTTGAAGTATCATTTACGGCACATAGTCTTACAAAATAGTCAATAGCAACAAAGGATGATATAAACAAAAATCAAATGGTTACAGAGGACGGTCCGTGATTGACTGATCTTTCCATAAATAATAAAATTAGTGAATAATTAATAGGAAATGCCTAAGGCGCCAGTAAGGGCCACAACTACACAGAGTTACGTGGAATAACTCTCCTTAAGTATGTAACCATACAACCGATAACCAACCCTGCGTTGAAATAATTATTATTTACACACTAACTCTGGCTAAAATGGCATCCCGACTTTTAATTGGATAAATTTGATACTTTGTACCATATCTCACACTCCAGTATAGTGTAATTGTGTTGGCAGGTTTGGAACCAAACCATACAGTATTTTCCATGTATATAAGTAATGGTAATGTCTTCTCACAGCCATAATAACAGGATAAAAACCTACAGACTTGTGTATTTGTGAAATGTATATAAGGAATATACACCAAGCCTTTCGCACTCATCTGAGTGCTTTGTCAAGGTCCGAGTGTGTGACTTATATCTCAACGTCTAATCAATTATAATAATGATTAGACGTTGATATGTAAGTCTGGTCCAAATCACACACTCGGACCTTGACAAAGCACTCACGAGAGTGCGAAAGACTTGGTGTAACACAAATATACAAGTGTGGATTTTTATCCTATTTCCATATATGTAATATGAGATACATTGCATCTCCGTTTTAAGGAATACAGTTTGAGTGCTTTGAGTCGGCCCCAATACTTTAGATGCTTCACTGATTCTATACGTGCAATAAAGGATCTCTACATACTTTCCAGCTCAGCAATCCCGCTTGCCTTGTAAGAGGTTGTGAGGACCGTAAAATATTCCGAATGAGATAGCCGCAGTGGTTTTAAGATTACTATCATTGGTGTGACATTCATTGTTCTGAAGGTTCTCATTATCCACCCTATCATTTTCTTGGCTGTTGCAATGTTTATTGCAATGTGATCTCTTAAATGCTAGGCCTGACATAATTATCCCAAGGTCTCGGAGTCCTGTCAATAAAGATGTGTGTTTTGTAACCTGTACTCCTTTTAAGGTTTTCGTTTTTCTCATACGGAAGACCATACCAGACCTGGCCAAAGCCAAGCAAGACGTGGCTAAAACAAGGCAAGATCTGGCCAAGACCATGCCAGACATGACCAAAACCCCGCTAGACCTGACTAAGACCACATAAGACCTAGCCAAGACCTGGGCCTGGCCGGGGATGCCAAGCTGAGCCTGGCCAGGGCTGCCGGGCTGGGCTTGGCCGGGGCTGCAGGGCTGGGCTTGGCCGGGGCTGCAGGGCTGGGCCTGGCCGGGGCTGCATGGCTGGGCCTGGCCGGGGCTACATGGCTGGGCCTGGCCGGGGCTGCAGGGCTGGGCCTGGCCGGGGCTGCAGGGCTGGGCCTGGCCGGGGCTGCAGGGCTGGGCCTGGCCGGGGCTGAATGGCTGGGCCTGGCCGGGGCTGCCGGGCTGGGCCTGGCCGGGGCTGCCGGGCTGGGCCTGGCCGGGCTGTGACTGAGGATTGATTTCATAATTGATAATAAGTAACACAATACGTCCCCGAGCACAGTTCTCAGGGCTCCTGTTGACCTGCCCAGTCAACCCCCCCCCCCACCCCAATACTCTATTTCTTCTTCTCTCTTCTCTCTCTCTCTCTCTCTCTTCCTTCCTTTTCCTCCCCGCTCCCCTTTCCTCTGGCTGTTTGTCTTCTTCTAGTCTTCTACTCGTTCCATCTTTTGTCGCTACTGTTTTCTTTATTTCTCAATGCTATTCTGCAAACACTTTTGTGCGCACACGCACGTATGCACGCACACACACGCACGAATGCACGCACGCACTCGCACGTATGCACGCACGCACACGCACGTATGCACGCACGCACACGCACGTATGCAAGCACGCACACACACGCACGTATGCACGCACGCACACACACCGTTCGCTCAGTTGAGAGGCGTGACCAAAGAGCCAGAGCTCAACCCCTACAGCCGGCCGGCCGAGCGGACAGCACGCTGTACACGTGATCCTGTGGTCCCGGGTTCGATCCCGGGCGCCGGCGAGAAACGATGGGCAGAGTTTCTTTCACCCTATGTCCCTGTTACCTAGCAGTAAATAGGTACCTGGGAGTTAGTCAGCTGTCACGGCCTGGTTCCTGGTGTGTGTGTGTGTGTGCGGGGGGAGGGGGGAAATAGTAGTAGTAGAAACAGCTGATTGACAGTTGAGAGGCGGGCCGAAAGAGCAGAGCTCAACCCCCGCAAGCACAACTAGGTGAATACAACTAGGTGAATACAGGATAGTGAACAATAGAATGCGTTAAGAAGTGAAATGGTGGATGCAATCTCCATTTGCAGCTTTACATGTAGATAGTTTAATCGTTTCTGGAACCTATGCTCTAGCCTATTAAGGGTTGAGAGGCAAGCCCCAAGAGCTAGGGTTCATCTCCCGCATAATCAACTAGGTGAATCCACGAACATACAGGAGAGTACATTGGTAACGTCAAGACGACCTGGAACTTCAATGAGGTGATGTATATAACATCAGGGTACTAGGCAGTTGTATCAGTACAGTTCCAGCAAGCTGTTGTCTGCCTCACGACTGTGTACTGCAATGATTATTACCTTCTAACACCCGGTACTGGATGGGGATCCCTTCGCCTTTTTCAGAAGCTGCAGTAATGTACCTAGTACAAGGTTATGCGACACCAGATATATCGTGCACTAATTTGCACCCAAATTACCAGTGTATTCTGGTTAATGGTTCAGGGGAAAAATAGATTGAACGGTCCTTGGCTTGGCACATTTATAATACTATTGTGATCATAATTATATACGACAAGACATGATGATAAATAACAACATGGGTTACAAGGCACAGAGCCTCACATATTGCTCCGGGGAACATTTGCATCACACGAGAAGCAAATATGAGCTGTATGGCCTTCTTTGAAAAGACACGAATTACTCTGCCTAGTTCGACGCGACAGCTTCTGGAATTTCCACACTTTACACTGAGCAGTACTACTGAACACACCAATAATAGCCAGCTGCTGCTCCTCACAGCCACTAATACCAACAAACAAATTATAAGCGTTTACTATCAAATTAGTTTCCAGAGTGAAAACGTGTAATTTTCTCGGTGGGTGGACAGAATGGCTGCCAGCAGAGATCAGTCAAGCGGACAAGCAACGCCCGCCGCCCCCACCTCATGTTTGCCAACATTTAATTCCTTACAAGGCAAAATAAACATGCAGTATTTTGGTGTGCGACTTTTAAGAGAGTGAGTAAACAGCGGCGGGGAGCGGCCAACACCATCCTTCTTCACCCTCGACAACACCAACACTGTGCCCTCGAACATTATCATCGCAATCGACGTGATACCCTACCCAACCCTTCACAACATCGATACTATAAACACTCTTCCATGCTCGACACTCCACAAGAGGTTACTACCGGCACTGTTCCGTGCTCGACACTCCCCAGTAACGTCACTACCGGCACTGTTCCGTGCTCGACACTCCCCAGTAACGACACTACCGGCACTGTTCCGTGCTCGACACTCCCCAGTAATGTCACTACCGGCACTGTTCCGTGTTCGACACTCCAGTAACGTCACTACCGGCACTGTTCCGTGCTCGGCACTCCCCAGTAACGACACTACCGGCACTGTTCCGTGCTCGGCACTCCCCAGTAATGTCACTACCGGCACTGTTCCGTGTTCGACACTCCAGTAACGTCACTACCGGCACTGTTCCGTGCTCGGCACTCCCCAGTAACGACACTACCGGCACTGTTCCGTGCTCGGCACTCCCCAGTAACGACACTACCGGCACTGTTCCGTGCTCGACACTCCCCAGTAACGACACTACCGGCACTGTTCCGTGCTCGACACCCTCAGTAACGACACCATCGCCTCCAACATACTGACGTGGACCAATCACTATTGTGAGAGCCGGCCGTCATAACAACATAATTACTCACACACCTTCAGTTACCCTCGGATAGGTGCCAATGCAGCTACTGCTAGTATTATGTTAATTAACATTATGCTTGTCACCCTTCTAGTTCACTTGCCACCACTATCCTGCATCGAACCCATCATGTAAATGTATCTGACTCTGTTGCCAGGGAAGATGCTACATTATAAGAGACAAGTTTCTATTGAGTTACTTGGACTGACTCTTCCTCTGTGGCATTCCATGTGAATAGGGTCTACAGCCCAGAAGCTCCATGTTCATTTTTAATCACCTTCGAATATTAAAAATATTTGAAAGAAGAAGTGAAACATTTGGCAAATAATTTCACTGGGTGTGGTTCAACCTTGAAATAAACGGTCTCCAATATGCCTGCGATGAGAGAGAATGCATGGAAACACTGCGAGCTTCCACAGCAAGCATGCAAAGTAAAACAATTATTAAGTGCAGATGAAGGATACAAGATCGTCTGTTGGAAATATCCTTTACTGATTGGTGAAAATGTCGACAATGAAGTAAACTGGAGTGCTTGTGTACCTGGTGCTTGCGTGCACTGTTGACCAGGCTGTGTGTTTGACCGGTGCACACAGTCTGGCACAGGGGTTTGTCCTGTTAAATTGCCTTTTTGTCAATCTTTGTTCTTTCTCATGGAGTAAATCCCGATAAAATTATTCCAGAAAGTGAATCCTCTATATAAAACGAAATACACAATTACGCGAATGGGATAATTGATTTTGTCTTGGTCGGTTTTCACATGATGCCGAATCCAGCACTCTCCTCGGAGCTCCTCTGGGGATGGATGCCTTCGACGACTCTTGGAAAGAAAGCTGCTGACCTGAAAAGGATGGACGACTGGACTACCGACATTGATACTCCCGATGCATTGTACTTTCTCCTTAGGTGCTCATTCTTTCCAAAGCTAACCTAATTTTTGAGCCGTTCCAATTCCCACAGCAGCCCCAAGCCAGCAGATCAGATTTATTTACCAGCATTCCGAACCTCCTCCACAGCATTTGATGACCATGTCAAGGAAATTCTGCCTGGAGACCTAGGAGATTCAGCAGGGGTTGGGATTTTAGCTTCACACAATGCAGAGCTAAAAGCAACTCTCTTGCAGCTTCAGCACCACACAAATACCTCATGAATATGCGCAGTGACCAGCTGTGAGTGGCCCCAATACAGGAGATTACTACGAATAATCTTAATGTTTGCAACACGCACGCTCCTCGACAAGCATTATCTCCGTATCGCAGTGACACTGAACCACTTTCGCTGGTTCGGTACACACTGGCAAGCATTGTATTTGAGGCCAAGCAGTACACGCCGAATATGGGCTGCATACAACATACTGAAATGAACGATATCACCAAGAAGAGTCTCACTATCATCCAGTAACCGGCCGAGAGAAAATCCAATATCTCATAAGTTGACCAACCCAGTTGGTCTCACAGATGAGATTACATACATTACATACACTGAAGAATGGCATGCGGCTGGTGTGGGATTAGGCATAGGCTTCTACCCTGGCTGATGCCTACACCACATTCAGTACTGGACACAACCGACACTGAAACCTAAATGGAAATGGTCAAGTTACATAAATACAGGGTTACATAAATACAGGGATTTACACTATCAACAAAATGTGTTCCAAAGTATGCGAGAGCCAGAACCCCTGTTGAAAAAGCACCACGAACTGCCTCAATGAACGCGGTTCCCAGTTCATCTAAACAAGAGACCCGATGATGACCAGCATATTTTTTCAGTGCCTTATTGTAGCGCTCTTGGCACAATACCAGTAGCACCCAGCGGGGACCCGAGAACAATTAAATTTCTCTGTAATACAATTTTTTTATTGCAATATATTAGTATTCACTACAAGCTGATTGTTTGTGCTCTTTATACACTAAAACGCTCAAGCGCTCATTCAACTTAAATTTTCCAGGGTGTTTAGTGGTCAAGCCCGGGAGGGTCAGGCTGGAGGAGCCCGGGAGGGTCAGGCTGGAGGAGCCCGGGAGGGTCAGGCTGGAGGAGCCCAGGAGGGTCAGGCTGGAGGAGCCCAGGAAGGTCAGGTTGGAGGAGCCCAGGAGGGTCAGGCTGGAGGAGCCCGGGAGGGTCAGGCTGGAGAAGCCCAGGAGGGTCAGGCTGGAGGAGCCCGGGAAGGTCAGGCTGGAGGAGCCCGGGAGGGTCAGGCTGGAGGAGCCCGGGAGGATCAGGCTGGAGGAGCCCGGGAGGGTCAGGCTGGAGGAGCCCAGGAGGGTCAGGCTGGAGGAGCCCGGGAGGGTCAGGCTGGAGGAGCCCAGGAAGGTCAGGTTGGAGGAGCCCAGGAGGGTCAGGCTGGAGGAGCCCAGGAGGGTCAGGCTGGAGGAGCCCAGGAAGGTCAGGCTGGAGGAGCCCAGGAGGGTCAGGCTGGAGGAGCCCGGGAGGGTCAGGCTGGAGAAGCCCAGGAGGGTCAGGCTGGAGGAGCCCGGGAAGGTCAGGCTGGAGGAGCCCGGGAGGGTCAGGCTGGAGGAGCCCGGGAGGATCAGGCTGGAGGAGCCCGGGAGGGTCAGGCTGGAGGATCCCAGGAGGGTCAGGCTGGAGGAGCCCGGGAAGGTCAGGCTGGAGGAGCCCGGGAGGGTCAGGCTGGAGGAGCCCGGGAGGATCAGGCTGGAGGAGCCCGGGAGGGTCAGGCTGGAGGATCCCAGGAGGGTCAGGCTGGAGGAGCCCAGGAGGGTCAGGCTGGAGGATCCCAGGAGGGTCAGGCTGGAGGAGCCCAGGAGGGTCAGGCTGGAGGAGCCCAGGAGGGTCAGGCTGGAGGAGCCCAGGAGGGTCAGGCTGGAGGAGCCCGGGAGGGTCAGGCTGGAGGAGCCCAGGAGGGTCAGGCTGGAGGAGCCCGGGAAGGTCAGGCTGGAGGAGCCCAGGAGGGTCAGGCTGGAGGAGCCCAGGAGGGTCAGGCTGGAGGAACCTATGAGGGTCAGGCTGGAGGAGCCTATGAGGGTCAGGCTGGAGGAGCCTATTAGGGTCAGGCTGGAGGAGCACAATAAGAGGTAAGAGGATCAAAAGGTAAGTTTCCCCCGAGCTCGTTGCAGCCAATCGAAGTTTAATTTCATCTTAATGGTTCCGTAAACTTAGCATAATGCTCGTGAGAAATTAATTACTATACTTTCAAGTAATTACCAGCGAGGCCGGAGAGCACGGCTTTGATCCCGGTTGCCCCCGTGTATGTTTTTCATTTCCCCCCGTGTATTTTGGGCTGCCTCCTTGTATATTCTACTAGAAGGGGTAACTGGCGGTGCCAAAGATAGTCTGTCTGTCTTTCCCCCCATCACCCTCCTTGAAATTGGGACGAAGTGTTGGGAGAGGAGGTGTTAGAGAGGAAGAACAGGGGTGGAAGTGGATTCCGCCCCTGTTCTTCCTCTCATTCCTCATATCCCCCCTCTCTCCTCTTCCATCTTCCCCATTCTAACCACTGTGACGAGAATCTGGAATAGAGCAGTGGCTATTCGGGCAGGTGTTGTGCCCATCACACATTAATAAAAAAAAAGAGAGATAAAACAAAGTAAACAAGACTGCTTGGGTCCTCTACTGTGTGAGAGTTTCGGGTAAAAACAAAAGAGAATAAAAACTTCAAACATTTAATATAATATATAAAAAAATATGATTAATTTTACACAAAATGACAAGTAATAATTAATGAAAACATAACCCCTTATCCACTTGGCTTTCACACAATCAAAAGAGAAATATATATATGTGAAATTTATGTTAAATAATAAAGGTGAAGGCAATATTTTATACAAAACAGCTATGTGCGTCTACCGTCACCTGGAGGCAAGTAGTAGATGTTACAGCTGTGACCACTCGAAGGGTAATGGAGGGTAATCTGTTGACCTGGACGCTGTAGCCATTATATATGGAGCATGACGTCATAGTTGGTGTGAATTCCGGAGTTTAACAATCAGCCGGCAGGTAAACGATCGTTAGCTGATGGCGTTTGGTCCCCCGCCGAGACAGCAGGTGTCATGGGTACTGGAGGGGGGGGGGGGGGAGGAGGTGTGTCTAGACTCCAATACATTTTGAGCACGTATAGTTGTTGTCGTTGATGTTGGAGCATGCATATACGTTGGTGAATAAGCGGTAAAGGAACAGGCAGAGTCTACTGTTAGGCAGGAGATTACCGTAACACCACCCTCACTCAATTCTCTCTACCTTCCATCTGTTTCACCCGGGTCTCTTCTCCCCTATAACACCATTTTCCCCCTCTCTTCATATGACCTTCCCCTTCCCTCTCCTCTTGGTGCCCCACTTCGTCCCTCTCTTTGTGATCCCCCTCTCACCCTTCCCCCTGCCCCACCCTCTTCTTCTCTCTCTCCCCTTCACAAAAATTGTAATGTTAATAATTGACTGAAACAAATGTATTGGTCTCAGAAAATTTATTACAGAGCACTGAAAATTCTATGGAAAACACACCAAATATTTCACTATTGACTACGATAATCGCATGTGTGTGTGTGTGTGTGTGTGTGGGGGGGTGGGGGGGTGCCTTTATAAATGCAAATGTTTCTTAACCCCGACAGCCAGTGTCTCCCGTCCCGTTCCCCCTGCAAAATTGGATGAGGCTAGCCCCAAGCGTCTGGACTTAACCTTGGACAGCCATAAACACTCTCTTTTATACATATAGATTTTCCTCATGCATTTTCTTCTGCTTCTGTATCTGCATTGAATAATGATCTACACTCTCCTAATTGTGTTTGAAGCTTTTGAAGCTCAAAAATATGCAGACATAACTATAGTGTGGGCTACGGGTCTACCATCTGCAGGCACAACTGATGAGGGCTATGAGTCTACCTTATGCAGACATAACTAGTTACACGTGGTATGGTATGTAGTCCTGACACACGAGGTATCCCACCATGTTGTCCTGACACACGAGGTATCCCACCATGTTGTCCTGACACACGTGGTATCCCACCATGTTGTCCTGACACACGTGGTATCCCACCATGTTGTCCTGACACACGAGGTATCCCACCATGTTGTCCTGACACACGTGGTATCCCACCATGTTGTCCTGACACACGTGGTATCCCACCATGTTGTCCTGACACACGTGGTATCCCACCATGTTGTCCTGACACACGAGGTATCCCACCGTTGCACACATCTAAGACGCTGGGATAAACAGCCTGGGACTTATAAAGCCTGGCTGTACTGAGAATTGCTAATGAAGAGAGCAATAAGGCCCAGAGGCATTAATATATCACATTCAAAAAGTGCTTAAAATGTTAAGTAATTTCAAGTATTTCTGGTCAAATGTCACATGGGACACGCGAGGCAAAATACCGTTCTCACAATTCGTCACTCCGTTAAAAACGCAACTGGTTTGCCTAACCACACAAGTAAGAGCCCATGCAGCCCCGTAACCTATTGACGTCCATGAACAGGAAGCGTCACTAATGCGATGCTTCGTTTATGTTCCACTGAATGAGCCATGTTTCAATAAAATGTATTAAGCAAAAAGAGACTAGAAAACTACATTTACACATAACAGTAGTTTCTAATCATTTACAAATCTGGGTGTTGTTCCTTGGACATAGTAAGTAAAATTAGACACTAGTGAGACTGAAATTGAAGGCTCTGGTGGTATATCAATATTTACAGAGACGAGGAGTTTTTTTTGGGGTGGAGTAAAGAAGATGGCAAGGTCCAGGTGAAGAAACATTTTGGAAATGCGAATTAGAAAGCAAGTTATGATAGCAATGGCGAGCTGTCCGTCTTGCTGACACAACAAGGGGAGGTCCTGCTTCAGATAAATGGGTTNGTAACCCCAGACGCGCGCCTTAACCCCTGGACCATGATATGCATATCTTGGTGCATGAGTTAAGGTGCCCATCTGGGGTTACCCAGGAGGCTAGTTACATCACTGTCCTGCTCCAATGCATATATCACGCAATTTTGATTCCTAGTGTGTGTATAATTCTGTTGTTGTTGGTTTTGTTGTGATGCAACTCGCCACAACTTGTTCTCTTCGTGTCACAGCTAAACAAATATTTCCGCGCAAGATGACTTTAGGGTAATTACCTCTCGGTGATATGCCCCCAATCATATATCCCCCAGAATTATTATAGAATGACAAGGCTTTCCGTTATATATTATTTCCTTTTTTAATTTGATTCAAAACTAACGTGTAAACTCTGTCAGCAGAACTATTCGCATACTTTGCGTCATTATATAATGGAATGTGAAAAAATCGCAGAATTCAGAGATCAATGGCGTCCAGAATGTGCAAGTACTTCATTCATAATGATGTATTTATAATTTAGTATACAGTTTTAGTATAGTCCAAGAAATGTGAAAGTGCTTCATTCATAATGATGTACTGCGAGGAATCTTAACGAAGTATCCAAAATTGGCTTACTGTAGGTGCAGCCTGCACATGACTTGTAAAGCTGCCGCCCCAGTTGGGTGAGTGTGCAGCAAGACTAGTAACTGTGTGACTCACCATAGGGTGTAAAGTGCCTTGTATAGTGACTGTTGTGAGCCTCTTGCCTCTGTTGATTCACTTGTGATATAAAAAGATTATGGGTATATATATAGATATTATATATATATATATATATTATATAGATATATATATATATATATATATATATTAATATAATATTGTATTATTATAATATTATATATAAAGTGCCTCGCAGATGTCAAGCCGCCTGTTGTCGCTGTATCTATCAATGATTTCTACATTGATAGATACAGCGACAACAGGCGGCTTGACATCTGCGAGGCACTACACATCAAGAAGTCAACACCAGCAATCAACAGCCAATTAACGCACAACTATATCTACCCACTTCAAGACTCCGCTCCAATATAGAAACATCAAGAAATGGGGCCAATAGGCCTTTGCAGTTACAGATCTATTCTTCCCTTTAGCTTATACCCATTGTTTCGTGTTCTGTGTTTGTTCTCACCTCACCCCAAACCATTGTAACATGTCACCTCACCCAAATGCAGGTATAAAAAAGAAAAGCTGTTTAAACTCTGTTCAGTTATAGTTGTGTGTAAACTAAAGTCTTTGAAAATGTAATAAGTTTTACGAAACGCGCTCAAGTGTCGCGTCAGACTAAAAATAAAAAATGAATTTTGGAGAATTGATTTTTCATCTACCGTCATCAGTAAAAACAAACATAAGGAAAATTGAGAAAATTCGTGTTAGAATTAATCTTACTTTTTCGGTCATTTAATAAATATATATATATATATATATATGTCGTACCTAGTAGCCAGAACTCACTTTTTGGCCTACTATGCAAGGCCCGATTTGCCTAATAAGCCAAGTTTTCCTGAATAATATATTTCTCTAATTTTTTTCTTATGAAAGATAAAGCTACCCATTTCATTATGTATGAGGTCAATTTTTTCATTGGAGTTAAAATTAACGTTTAGATATATGACCGAATCTAACCAACCCTACCTAACCTAACCTAACCTATCTTTATAGGTAGGTTAGGTTAGGTAGCCGAAAAAGTTAGGTTAGGTTAGGTTAGGTAGGTTAGGTAGTCGAAAAACAATTAATTCATGAAAACTTGGCCTATTAGGCAAATCGGGCCGGCATAGTAGGCTGACAAGTGCGTTCTGGCTACTAGGGACGACATATATATATATATAGAGATATTATATATATATATATAGATAGAGATAGATATATAGAGATATAGATAGAGGCATATATATATAGATAGATAGATTCATATATACTATAGATATATATAGAGATATTCATAGGATATAGACAGAGAGAGATAGAGATAGATTCAGAGAGATATAGAGATATAGATATAATATATATAGATAGTCATATAGATATATATATATATAGATATAGATCTATTCATATAGATATAATATATATATATATATATATGATATATATATATATATATAGATATATATATATAAGATATATATATATAATATATCTATATATATATATATATATGTCGTACCTAGTAGCCAGAACGCACTTATCAGCCCACTATGCAAGGCCCGATTTGCCTAATAAGCCAAGTTTTCATGAATTAATGTTATTGCGACTACCTAACCTACCTAACCTAACCTAACCTAACTTTTTCGGCTACCTAACCTAACCTAACCTATAAAGATAGGTTAGGTTAGGTTAGGTAGGGTTGGTTAGGTTCGGTCATATATCTTCGTTAATTTTAACTCCAATAAAATAAAATTGAAAATATATTAATTCAGGAAAATTGGCTATTAGGCAAATCAGGCCTTGTATAGTAGGCTGAGAAGTGCGTTCTGGCTACTAGGTACGACATATATATATTATATATATATATATATATATATATATATATATATATATATATATATATATATATATATATATATATATATGTTCACCATCTTACAGAAGCCAAAAACTAAGTGAGTATGACCGGTTACTGAAATCAATGCTAGAAAAAGCCCTTAACCTCTCTCTTGATGACCTACAGTGGAAACAAGCCTCTCTTCCCGTAAGACTTGGGGGCCTCGGAGTTCGAACAGCAACGCAAATCGCTGTTCCAGCCTTCCTGTCCTCCGTATCAGCATCCGACGACCTTGTGAAGGAAATTCTACCTGCCCACTTACACCAGCTGGCAGGTGTACATGATCCCAATTTTACACGCTGTGCCACAGAGTGGGCCTCTCGTGCAGGCCCATCACCTCAACCACCATCCCCAAAAGCCCACAAGCAATCCAGCTGGGATGGCCCCATTGTAGACCAAGTTGCTGCAGAGTGCCTGGATGCTGCAACAACACAACACGACATTGCTCGCCTCACAGCAGTAGCAGCCCCACATGCAGGGGATTTCCTGTTAGCAACCCCAATGTCGGCAACTGGCACGCGTCTCACACCACACGCCCTCCGAATTGCTGTGGCCCTCCGCCTTGCTGCCCCAATCCACACCAGATATAGGTGTATTTGCGGCGAGGTGGTGGCTGACAGGTATGGCCACCATGGCCTACTCTGCCAAAGCACAGGGGGATGGCACTCGAGGCACAGTGAAGTTAACGACATCATCAAGAGGAGCCTCACCACAGCTGGATGCCCAGCTGAAAGAGAGCCCCGTTACCTAACGCCCCGTAACTCTGATGCTCTTATTGGTCGCCCGGATGGTATCACAGTGAACCCCTGGAAGAATGGTAAGAAGTTGGTATGGGACTACACGTGCGTATCAACCCTGGCTAACACTTACATTAACCTCAGTGTTGCACAACCAGGTGGCGCTGCCACCCACAGGGAAGCAGCCAAATCCCGTAAGTACAGAGAACTGGATCACCACTACAATTTTGTCCCCATTGCTTCTGAGACTCGGCGCCTGGGGTAAAAGTGCTACCAGTTTTTTGAAGGAACTGGGTTCTAGGCTCATTGAAACAACAAGGGACCCTAGAGCTGCCAGCTTTCTTTTCCAGCGCCTCAGCGTGGCGATACAGAGGGGAAATGCGCACTGCATCCAGGGTTCCGGCCCGCCATCTGAGGAGCTGGAGGAACTCGACAACCTATGATAACCATCTTTGTAACCTATATGTAACTCCTTTTTTGTAACAAAGTTCAAATAAAGCAAATATATATGTGTACACACAAAAGAATGGGGGTGGTAGGAGAAGAAAATATTAGTGTTCAGTGAGAAACCACAAGGTCTCCTCTGAATACTTTTTATTTTCTTCTCCGAGGCTATGGGTCCCCACATTGGCACCAGAGGTGGTACCCTCACAAACTTTTATATATATATATATATATATATATATATATATATATATATATATATATATATATATATATATTGTTCAATCGTCGACATATACGACGGGGGTAATCCAATAATAGAACATACTAAACCAAAATAGACATATATTAAAATAGCATAAAGAAGCATATTGCAATAAGAAAAGTTCTGTGCAGGCCATCAGCAGGATACCAGTCCCGACATCACTCGCTGCAGCTTTCTCAAGAAAATCCATTTATTTAATTTTAATAATTTAGTTATCATTTTATCAAATTTTTTCATCTATCAGGGATGGAAGCGCCGTGATGAGGAGAGCCAATAATCTTCCCTGATTGATCGGACCAACTCAAACAACCTCCTTGATCGACAGTGACGTCAGCGCTGATTATATTTCCCTTAATTTGCAAAGAACCATGAAATTGAGTGGTTCGCGGGATGACGCCCCGGAGTCTCTGTAACCACGTTATGGGGCCAGGCTCCACCCCCCCCCCTTATATTACCTCCCTCCCCCACTACTCCCTCACTCCCTGCTCCTTCCCTCACTCTCCTTCCTCCCGCTCCATCAAGAACATCTTCCTAAACTTATGAGATTTTATTAACTAATATTTTTTGTATAGTTACTATTATTTTTCTATTATTATTATTTGTATTATTATTATAATTATTATTTTTATTATTATTAAGAACAATACAAATAATAATAATAATAATAATAATAATAATAATAATAATAATAATAATAATAATAATAATGAGAAAATCCACAAGAGCAATAAGATGGGCGCGACCTTGGTAATGCCATGGTCGTTGGTTCGCGCCCACCTCATGACCCTAGTGGATTTTCTCATTGATATATATCACGTTAATGTTATTTCTGTGTTTTAATAATAACAATAATAATAATAATAATAATAATAACAATAATAATAATAATAATAATAATAATAATAATAATAATAATAATAATAACAATACCATAAATACTAATTATACTACCCCAAAACAGACAACATTATGGCAGGCATTTTAGCAAGAGTCTGGCGACCAAACAATAATGTTGTCACTTCAGCAATTCCAAAGCTTATAATGTGTAACTAAGGAAGGGGAGGGGAGAGGAGGGAGGAGAGAAGAGCTAGAAACGAAATGAGAGGAGAGGAGAAGAGAGGAAACAGTAAGGTGGAAGAAGAGTTGACAACCTGATACGGTCCAATCTCATACGTTGCAAATCATCCAAAATATCCCCATATTGTTGTAGTGACAGGCAGCACCGTGATTAGAGCGGTCGGACCACACCCGATTGGTCCTGGGTTCGATTCCCAGAGAACATGACGTTTGGGCACTTTTCCTTATCCGTGATGTCTCTTGTTCATCTACTAGTAGCGGGAAGGGAACTATCAGGAGAAAGCGCCAAGTCATTACGATTATATAGCACTTGGAAATATCAGGATAAGGATTTGGGATGGGGCAGGGGAAGGAATGGTGCCCAACTACTTGGATGGTCGAGGATCGAACGCCGATCTGCATGAAGCAAGACCATCTCTGTACCGTCCAGCCCAAGTGTTTGGGTATCTAGTAGCAAATAAGAACCTGGAGACATGCGATTATTGTGCGTTTTAACCTGAGGAGTTGTCAACCGTTGCTGAAGCGAAACCTCGATCATTCTAATAGGGTTTCTGCCCCAGCAGAGTAAGACACAAACCACTTCTAATACAACCAACACCTGCTTTACTTCCCACAATCAAACCAACATCTGCTTCACCTTCCACACACAAACCAACACCTGCTTCACCTCCCACACACACAAACCAACATATGCTTCACCTTCCACACAAACCAACACCTGCTTCACCTTCCACACACAAACCAACACCTGCTTCACCTTCCACACACAAACCAACACCTGCTTCACCTTCCACACACAAACCAACACCTGCTTCACCTTCCACACACAAACCAACACCTGCTTCACCTTCCACACACAAACCAACACCTGCTTCACCTTCCACACACAACCAACACCTGCTTCACCTTCCACACACAAACCAACACCTGCTTCACCTTCCACACACAAACCAACACCTGCTTCACCTTCCACACACAAATCAACACCTGCGCCAATTCTTCATCAAACTCCCAGCACCTCAAGATTCACCTCACCGCTTCCATATCTATATTCGACTTCCATTACCATAATCTCGCTAACCCGGACCATTCTCGATGTCTAAGTCACCATGACAGACAAAATCACAGCAGCCGTTCCAGGCCGGAGCGCGGCCCGTGCACCAATATATTACACTAAGTAACTCTCCAAGTTTGTCTCATGAATCTGTAAATTGGCTATCTATACTCGGGTACGTAACAGCCGCGGTGACCTAACTCAGCCAGCCCATTATACATTCTTCACCGGCGGCCATGTCCTCAGTACACACCATCAATTTCCCAAATATGAGTATGCCAGATAAACAGAGAGACGCACGAACTGAAGGAGACACGATGAATAAGATATGGCTTCATATATGCCGTGGTTGACATTGTCTGGATGAAGTAACTGTGGTGCACGGTACTCCACCAGCGGGGCGACACATGCTGCTGTGTGTCTTATGCCTTGTCTTACTGGAACGAGTCAAGCGGTTCTAATGCGACTAATGCGCATGTGTGAACCTTAATAGCAAAGGAAGCGCGGAAAGTGTGGGGCAGTGGGTGATATACACGCCAGTCAAGTCAGTCAAGTCAAGCACTGGTGAGGCCGGTCAGTAACTGGACGGATGACCTCACGAACATCCTCTCCTTTGGTTAAGGGTACATCGAGAGCCCTAACCTGCTTCCTGTTCTTGCAATGGTAAACAGTATAGTAAATACACACATGTGTACTCGCACAGCCCAGATTTGACGTCACAGTATGACAGAAAGCAGTATCTGCCAACATTAACGTAAGTACACACACAAGTCACAATAACGTGATTTGTTCACTAACGTAAGTCTTACCACAGCAACTTAAAATAATCATTTGCTTAGTATCACGGTACTCACTACCTCGGGTCTGGTGGTGCCTCTCACTTCACTACACCCAACACCAACTGATATACTTGTCATCCTCAAAAGGTGTACTTGTTCGAAGAGTACGTACTCCATGAGTACTCGTTCCTAGAGAACTTGATTCAAGAGTACTTGTTTCAAGGGTACGTGTTCTGTTAGTAAATAATAGAGCATCTTACCCTTGTATCAATGCTACAAGGGTACAAGGTACCCTTGTAGCAGCTATCTAGAGCTTCCAGCCAACATCAATACCCCCACATGTGTGTGAAAATTATATCATGGTTGAGACCATTTTGACGTTTTAAGTGTGATTTGTGATTCACTTTACAATACCTGCAAGCCAAGATAGAGTACCCAAAAGTTGGATGATCAATTGAAACAAGTTCTATAAAGATCTATACACGTGTCAGACATGAAACAATTCCAAACTGTTTTAATAATCTGTTGGACCATACTAAATTGTTTCGTTATTTAGCAGCAAGACGAAGTGTTACCAGCGTCAGAGACCCTGTATACCAGCACGGAGAGGATATTGTTTGACTGTTCCTGAGATAACAAGTTATCTTCAAGACCACGCCAGAATCGGTCATCTAGATCACACTGATGGTCAAAATACCGTAGCTATAAATAATGTCACTGAATACCGTACAAGATTTCATTTTTGTAAGCTATACAATACTATCTTGGATAATCCTAAATCAGAGTTGTAGCTTCACCACAATATACTTAACGAATCAGTCGAGAAGAGTTACTTAACGAATCAGTGAGAAGAGTTACTTAACGAATCAGTCGAGAAGAGTTACTTAACGAATCAGTCGAGAAGAGTTACTTAACGAATCAGTCGAGAAGAGTTACTTAACGAATCAGTCGAGAAGAGTTACTTAACGAATCAGTCGAGAAGAGTTACTTAACGAATCAGTCGAGAAGAGTTACTTAACGAATCAGTCGAGAAGAGTTACTTAACGAATCAGTCGAGAAGACCTTATCACTTTCATTCTTCGATGAACCTATTGTGAGAAAACGAGTATGTGATTTATTTCTGACAATAGGTTCGTCTCACAAGAGGGAACGTCTAACACAAGAGAGACGTTCCCTGCTGAAGAAGCCCTCATACAAAGTGTTCCTCCAAACAGTACACACTTTTTAATATGAAGAAACTAGTAAACACCTTCATAAGAGAAAGGTACAACAAGATCCAAGTTCAACAAGCTCAGAATGAATACTACCATTCTACAGTGTCCCCATCTTTTGCTATCCACGTTTACCAACTTTCCGGGAGTTGTTTGATTCCCTTCAGGACAAACTCGTCATCCATTCAGGTGGCTCTCAACAGTCTCCTACAACTCATCATCTTCCACAAAACAACTTCCACGTAGATGATCCTTCAGTTTGAGAGGCAAGGAACGGGAGGCCCGTGCTAGGCCCGGACAATAGGTGGAGAGTTATGTTTTCCAAATGATATTCGCTGACAGTCTCGCAGTGTGTGCTGGGCCGCCGAATTCCAAAAGTTACGGAATTGTCCGAATTGTGCCGCAGGTCTCTTTAAAGTGACTCAAGCAGTTCAGGTGGTACTTACCTAATTGTGCTTGCAGAGGGTTTTGGGCTTCGGTTCTTTGTTCCCGCCTCTCAACTCTCAAACAACTGGTGTACAGGTTTCTGAGCCTATTGGGCTCTGTCATATCTTCATTTCTTCCACCACATCACTCCTAGTGAATTCCATTTGTTAACTACTCTTTGGCTCATTTGATTACTCAGTTTTCACCTTATGTCCCCTTGTGCAACCCGTTCCCGCACTTTCGTATAGTCAATATTGACTTATTAAATACGTGCATATGTGACATACTAAACATACTAGTTTACCTTGAAAAGCTTCATAGAAAACACCGACCTTACCTAACCTCTTAGTATGTTAAGATAAGCATCTTATTGCTTCGTAATTACAATTATACTTAACCTATTATAGGTATAGGTTAAGTAATAATTGTAATTACGAAGCAATAAGACGCTTATCTTAACATACTGAGAAGATTTGGTACGGTCGGTGTTTTCTATAAAGCTTTTCAAGGTAAACTAGTATGTCACATATGCACGTTTAATAAGTCAATATTGACTGTAAGAAAGTGCGAGAACGGGTGCCTTGTGCATGGAGCACTCGTCCTAAATAGTCTGCCTTTAACTACACTATTAATTCACCTGAAAATTTTTATGTGGTAATCGTGTCTCTTCTAACTCTACTGTCTTTCAGGAAAGTGAAGTTTATTCACCTAGTCTTTCCTCGTAAATCATACCCCGTAGTTCTAGGACTAACTCTGAACCTTCTCCAACTTAGTATTGTGCTTGACTACATGTGCTCCTCGCTGAAACCGTATGCACCAGGATTGGCATATGTGGTACACAAGGTTCTAAGTGATTCCTTGCACAAATTTCTAAAGGTGGTTCTGATGTTAGCCAGCCTTGCACATGTCGCTGATGATATCCTTTTGATGTGGATTTCCGGATATATGTTCGGTGTGATATCATTTACATGTATGAGAAATAGGTTACGTTCGAGAACTGACCGTTGGATTCTGCTAGAGATATCTCACCCCCTTACAGTAACTCGCTGACTTCTCATGCTTAGGTACTTCCTTATCAACTGGAGCACCTTTCCTGTCACTCCTGCCTGCTTCTTCAACGTAAACACTTTTTTTTTATCTTTAAGAAAATACACTAGTCTCTTATGGGGTATTATATCATAGGCTTTCTAGCAATAACAAATATGCAGTATGCCCAACATTCTCTCTTTCTTGTCTAATTATTGTCGCCTAGTCATAGAATTTAATTATGTGAGGCAAGAATTACCATGCCTGAATCCATCCTGGTGATTTGTTACAAAGTTCCTTCTCTCCCAATGTTCTATTAGTTTTTCTCGCAATCTTTTCGATAACCTTGCATGGTATGCAAGTTGGAGACGCTGACCTATAGTTAGTGACTCTTGTCTGTCTCCCTACTTGTATAATGGGACTATATTAGCTGTCTTTCAACTTTTTGGTAGTTCTTTTGTTATTAGTAACCTATTATTTTAATACCATGTGGTAGAGCAAGCATAATGTTTTGGCTCCCTCTATTAGTATCCATGGTGAGAGTCTGTAAGAACCAACAGCTTTGGCATGCGCAATTTCAGAAATTGCTTCTTTACCTCACGACTTGTAACCTCAAAGTACTCCAGTGATGCCTGGATTAATGCCCTCTCTCTTGGTTCAGGAACGTCTCCTTGCTCTACTGTGAAGACCTCTTGTTGACTTCTTCGCATACCTTTTCCTTATCAGTGAGCCTATCCATCCTTATCAGTGAGCCATCCATCCTTATCAGTGAGCCTATCCACTCCTTTTCTCACTTTCATTATCTGTTCCTTAACTGTTATTTCCCTCGTGATGTTGATGTGAAGAAGTTTGGGTTGGGTCTTTGATGTCTTTGGACGGGGAGGGTCTGCTGGATGTTTAGGGGGGGGGGAAGACTGTTGGGAGGATGGGGTAATAGGCCGTTTAGTCTTCTGTTCCACTTCTCTCTGGGTTTGCTGACCTATTAGTGGAGAGTTCCCAACTTCCCTCTCAAGTCACTTTAGTTACTGAGCTGAGCCCTTTGGCTTCCCCCATTCCCTCCCCTCTCTTTGCGTCTTCTTTCTTCTGTTGCCTTGTCTCTATTTCCGCTCCTCACGTCCCTCTGCAGAAAAACATTTTGTATTCCGCTACTTGCAGAAGTTTGCTCTTCTTGGATAAAATTACCTCTTATGTGGCCTCGTTTTACGTGGCCTCGATATTACGCCCAGGGAGTTAATCTGTGGTATTATGTCCAGGGAATTAGTCCAGGTGGTATTATGTCGGGGGAGTACTAAGTCCAGGGAGTTAGTTCAGGTGGAATGATGTTGAGGGAGGTAGTCCGGGTACTAATGTTCTGTGAGTGCTCAGGCGTGGCACGAGGTCAGCAAGAACTTGACCTTCACATGACGTTACAGAGTATCGCCACTCAAACTTTCCGAGTCGAGGAGGGGTCGACCTCGTGTCTGCACTGACTTCTGTGTGAGATTGATTGATGATTGATGAAGATTAAGCCACCAAGAAGTGGCACGGGCATGATGCCATTAACTGTGTGAGATGATGATGAAGATTTAGCCACCCAAAAGGTGGCACGGGTATGATAGCCCGTAAGTGGTGGCCCTTTTGAACCGTTACCAGTATCAAGAGCTGATACTGGAGATCTGTGGAGGTGCAACTGCACCCTGCGTGACGGGAGATGTCTCCCTACTTATGAGCTCCGGTCCTACTTATATATCCCTATTTCATCCCCAGTAACAAACTCACTCATTATCGTGCCCCAATCACACAAACCCGTCATTTATCCTAGTACAGCGCATTTTTCACGGAATTTACCGTTAAAAATACAACGCATTACTAAAATTAATGCGCCGAATACTGATGTTTTCTATCTATCGGCGTCGATAGGTTAAGTAGGATGGATTTGTAAGTTTCTGGCTAGGCAAAACAGTTGTATTTTGTGGTTTGGTAAACAGGGAGAAGGGATTGAATTGTTAATTGAATATCAGGCCCTACATCTTGGCGTTACTCTCACATGAGTGGCAGCTTGTGAGAGGCAGCATGTGAGAGGCAGCGTGTGAGAGGCAGCGTGTGAGAGGCAGCGTGTGAGAGGCAGCGTGTGAGAGGCAGCGTGTGAGAGGCAGCATGTGAGAGGCAGCGTGTGAGAGGCAGCATGTGAGAGGCAGCTTGTGAGAGGCAGCGTGTGAGAGGCAGCATGTGAGAGGCAGCGTGTGAGAGGCAGCTTGTGAGAGGCAGCGTGTGAGAGGCAGCGTATGAGAGGCAGCGTGTGAGAGGCAGCGTCTGAGAGGCAGCGTGTGAGAGGCAGCGTATGAGAGGCAGCGTGTGAGAGGCAGCGTGTGAGAGGCAGCGTGTGAGAGGCAGGATACAGCCACACATAACACACGTTCATCTTGGCAGTGATCAAGCAGAAGGGAGCGGGGAGCGCAAGTGGCAACGGCGAGAGGCAGTGCACATGACAACAGGTATAGGCAACGCACGTGGCAACAGGTATAGGCAACGCACGTGACAACAGGTATAGGCAACGCACGTGGCAACAGCTATAGGAAACGCACGTGGCAACAGGTATAGGCAACGCACGTGACAACAGGTATAGGCAACGCACGTGGCAACAGCTATAGGAAACGCACGTGGCAACAGGTATAGGCAACGCACGTGGCAACAGGTATAAGCAACGTACGTGGCAACAGGTATAGGCAGTGCACGTGGCAACAGCGAGAGGCAGCGCACCTGACAACAGGTAAAGGCTGCGCCTGTGGCAACAGATAAAAGCAGTGCATGTGGCAACAGGGAGAGACAGCGCGCCAGATGTACGCGCAGAAACATGAACGATACAAGACTAAGGGACAAACGCGAGACGGAAAGGGAAGTGGAATAGTCGTTAATAATGGAGAGGAAGCACTCAGACCCGCAGCGGAGTAATCAACTGGCAGACTCGTCCGCCAAGTCCCAATAACAAAAACCTATTACGTGGCCCATGGTCTGACAGCTAGATAAACACCAGCCAAAATATATTTGGGCCATCATCTGTTTGACAGCTCGGTCAACAACAGTTAAAAAGTCGCATTAAGGTGGCTACTCCGACAAAAGCCGAGAAAATACATAATTCACTTTAGCATGATGGAACGCGTGCCTTTGGATGTCTTTGGGAGAGGACGAGAGGAAAGATGATGGAGTGGAGGAAGAGGTAGGGTGAGGGAGGAAGGAGGGATTGATGTACAATGGGGGGTAGAAGGAAGGGAGGGAGTTAGAGAAGGAGAGCGAGAGGGAGGGAGGGAGGAAGGGATACGTAGGGAGGGAGGAGTGAGTTGCACCGAGTGGCGCCCCCTGCCCCTCCTTCTTAGAAACATATCATTTTAGCAGAGTTCGCCTGCAGTGAGACTCCCTCATCCCATATGCATTAAGTTTACACGACCTCATTTGTGTTGGCCATAATAAAAGCTTAAGAAGGACGACTATCGCGTCTTGAAGCATTTCTGCCGCCTCCTTTAACACAACAATATGGAGCGCCCCGGTTATACGGAATATGCGACACGGCACAAAGGTTAGCGAATCTTCCCCGTTATCCGGACTATAATCTGGCAAAGCGAGATTGGCGGATCTTTTACCTGGAAAGCTGAAAGCAATAATGTAACTAAATTTCCGATTATCCGGACTATGCACGACAGCAATATTTCTTGAAAGATTATGGTTATCCGGACTTTTATAAGGAAACAGATGAAAGATTTCGAACAAAATCTTAATAACTGGGTTCAGGTTTCCACTACGGTACCTGCCTGCCGGGAATACACACGGAAGATACTGGTGTATACGCTGCGTAAACAAAACAATACATACTTTTCCCACTTACACGGCCATCGAAATAACCTTAAACCACGAGAAACAACGATAATTTTGTTAGTGAAACCGAAAAAAATAAAACCTATGCAACAAATTTTCTAACCTGTGCTAACACAGTGCATCGTTATTTTTACCCTTTTGATAACAACGTAACAATTCCGGCGCATTAAATAAAAAACACAACAATATTGACGCTTCTTGGACTAATGAGCATCGGCTTCTGGTAAGGCAAAACCACTTCAAATGTGACGCTGGTCAACTTGTGAACACCGGCTGCATAATTACCTTGTCAGCTGCTCAGTCAAGGAAACACTTGACTGCCAAGTGATTAGAACAAAGATGTACACAAAAGCTACACTTAACATGCACATACTGCATGTCTTTTGTGTACGTAGTATGAATACAGTGTCTTCATAGTATATACTGTGCTCATACTACGTATATACTGTGTACAAGTCGTATACATCCCGCATACATATTATATACTATAACGAGCCAATTTCTTAACTCCCCCTCCTCCAATCTGTAGAGGAAGGTGGAAGTCAAGATTGGAGAAAGGACATGTGAACCCGTCCTCAGGCTAGGCTTTTCCAACCGGCAGTCGACCCCAATGACGCATTCATCAGTTTTAACGGACTTTATGGCGTTTTCAAACTTTTCATTTTCTTAAGTTAATATTATTACATACTAGAATGTGTTGAATAGTTAAGCCTAACTCTGGTTAAATTAGGTGGCTATTGCAAAACCAATAACTGTAGGCAGTTATTAATTTTGCAGTACGTACATGAAGCATTTAGAGCAACCCATCCTCAAACCAAATCCATTCCATCCAGTGATCGACCCCAAAGATGTAAATTTTGACATTCTGTTCATTCAAAACAGGAATTTTCTCAAATATAAATTAATATTTTATGTTACCATATTGTAAATATTTAGGCACTGGTTAGGTTAGGTTAGGTTAGGTGTTTAGGTTCTGTTGGCGATTATTTGTAATACGAGGGTTTATAGCAACCCGTCCTCGACTCAAGTCCATTACATTCAGCGGTCGACCCCACAGACGCATTCATACATTTTAACATGCTGTTCATTCAAAACGGGAATTTTCTCAAGTATAAATAAATATTATAATATATTGGCATATTGTGTATATATAGGCATAGGATAGGTTAGGTCAGGTGTTTAGGTTCTGTTGGCGATTATTTGTATTTGTAGTACGTGGGTGAAGCATTTATAGCGTTGTGATTCGAACAAAATTCGTCAGTGAAGCACTTGTTCCGGATATGTTCGAACGTCAGCAGTTGTGAGTCGTGTGTAAACCGCTTTTCATTCATAAACAGGGGGTTTGGCGGGTGCATGGAATCACTTTTGGATCTTTGTTTGGAGGACGGGCTGTTTATAGAGTTGTGGCCCGAACAAAATTTGTCAGTGAAGCACTTGTTCCGGAAGTGTTCGAACGAAATCAGTTGTAAGTCGTGTGTAAACCGTTTTTCATTTATAAACAGGGGGGAAGGGGGTTTGGCGGGTGCATGGAATGGACTTTGGGTCTTTGTTTAGAGGACGGGCTGGTTTAGAGAAGTACAGTTCACAGCCTGTTCTCCAAACAAAGGCCAAAAGTGATTCCATGCACCCGCCAAACCCCCTGTTTATGAATGAAAAATGGTTTACACACGACTCACAACTGATGCAGCCCGTCCTCCAAACAAAGATCCAAAAGTGATTCCATCCACCCGCCAAACCCCCTGTTTATGAATGAAAAGCAGTTTACACACCACTCACAACTGCTGACGTTCGAACATATCCGGAACAAGTGCTTCACTGACGAATTTTGTTCGAACCACAACGCTATAAATGCTTCACCCACGTACCTCAAATACAAATAATCGCCAACAGAACCTAAACACCTGACCTAACCTATCCTATGCCTATATATGCACAATATGATAATATATTATAATATTAATTTATATTTGAGAAAATTCACGTTTTGAATGAACAGCATGTTAAAATTTATGAATGCGTCTGTGGGGTCGACCGCTGGATGTAATGGACTTGAGTCGAGGACGGGTTGACTGATGACGTTCAAACACTTCCGGAACAAGTTCTTCACTGACGAATTTTGTTCGAACCACAACGCTATAAATGCTTCACCCACGTACTTTAAATACAAATAATCGCCAACAGAACTTAAATACCTAACCTAACCTATGCTTAAATATGCACAATATTCTAATATATTATAATATTAACTTATATTTGAGAAAATTCCTGTTTTGAATGAACAGCATGTTAAAATTTACGAATGCGTTTTTGGGGTCGACCACTGGATGTAATGGACATGAGTCGAGGACGGGTTGCTACAAAACACATAATTGCCAACAGAACCTGAACTCCTAACCTAATCTACGCCAAATTATCATACAGAGCTCTAGTATATATTTTTATTTGATATATGAAAAACTACTTTTAATACAATATTTGTTAAAACTGATGAATGTGTCTTGGAAAAGTCCGGGAGGGGGGGGGGGGGGATGTTTGACAGAATTTAACGAGCCTGACAGACAGGTTGCTGAATCGCACCTCTGTAAATGGTGCTTGGTAAAATTCTACCTAGGCAGGGAATTGAACCCGGTCCCTGAGGACTACGACCCCGGAGCGCTATCCACTCAGCCGCGTGAGTGTGTGTGTATTTGCTATTTTTGTATTTACTATTTGCGTCTGGAAAATAGAGCTATTAGCTACTTGCTCACAGCCTTACTAACCAGTGTATTTTTTCCTCTATTATATCTTCTACATATATTTCTCTCTAACACACACACATACACACGCACACATCCCCAGGATGTGTGTGTATGTAATACATTCTCAGCCCGTAGCAGCTGTCTAACTTCCAGGTACCTATTTACTGCTAGGTTTCTTTCTTCCATCAGGGTGAAAAAACTCTACCCTATTGTTTCCGCCTCCGCCGGGAATCGAACCCGAGCCCTTACAACTACGACCCCCCGTCCACTCAGTCACGGGAATTTGTGTGTTGCTTGCAAAGAAGCGCATATTCACACACGCATACAGTCACTTGTTCCCACCTACCATAAAACAATGAGCACTGAGGTCACTTTTACGACAAATATAATCTGTTGTTGTTGTTGTTAAGGATTCGCTACCTGGAACAAAACGGTCCAAGTAGCACGGGCTATGGTGAGCCCGTATATATACAAATATAATCTGTCACAGCCACACACACGAGGGCTTGCCCTGACCTCAGGCACCGGGAGGATACGCGCACCTACAAGTATTATCGTAAAATATTATTGAGTAATAATATACATTATCTTCGATATTTCGCACAACTATGCACAGCTCAAATAATTGCACAAATGTCATTTGCATATTACATAGCTCATGTGACAGATGAGGCAAAATACACAAGAATTATGCAAATTACGTGTCAAATTACTGCTTGAAAGGTTTTCAGATCGATCACGCCATGAATAAATGCTAAGGCAAATATTGTTACTTTTGTATAGAAATTGTTCACAAAATCCAGAATTTCAACCTATTCATTATGACACGTTACAATAATGACTCTATAAAATATTGTCATCATTACAATGCGCCATATTATCATTAGATATGAGAGGTACTCTTGATATATTATCAACAGAGTCGGTGTTAACAATGATCCGTATAGGCAGACACCAATAAACATAACGATGTAGTAGTATATATAGACAATTAAACAGACATGAAATAATAAGAGATAGACAATGAAGCAGAGAATAAAACAGTAAGAGAAAGATAGTGAAGTAGAAGATGAAATAGTAAAAGATACACAATTAAGCTACAATAAATCAATCTATTACTATTTAATACAATTAAAGAGTAAAAGATAGACAACTGTCGAGTTCAAGTTGCCGTGACCTCCTGATTTTAATTACGGGATCTCATTATTATGATTATTATCATTATTATGATTTTATAATGAGCTGATCCAGCACCAAGACGGAAGACAATGAAACATTTAAGATGATCTGGAGAAGTTATGGTGTCATTAATTTATATACTCTTGGTTAATACATTCTCAGTACGCCAGGGAGGACCTGACCAACTGGTGCACCGATGGTGTGGTGGCGTCAACACGCCCTGGTAATTATGTGCGATATTTTGAGTGCTTCAGGGATTCAGTGGAATTATCTCCTGAGGAGACATGATGTGTAGCTGTGTCAGATCACACTCGAGGTTCTCTCAGGAGGCATGATGTGTAGCTGTGTCAGGTGATGCTTGTCGTGTCCACAGGGTTAGAGGGAACCGAGTGTGTTCCTCCAGTGACTTGCTGACTGTGGTGATCCAGAGAGGATCTAAGCCCATAATCGGCCCCCGAAAGTGTGTATGTTCATAGCCCTGAGGAGCTTCGTTTAGTTCTTTCCATTTTCCTACAACTCTTATGTCCAAAACAATAACTTCTCACATCTCTATGGCTAATGTACCTCATGCCCTGTACTCATTCCACTCATGCCCTCTGCTTGTACTGGTGTCAAATTGTGAACATATCCTCTTTTTTTCACCCTGTTAATCCTACAAAGTTTTGTCTATCGTATATTCTCTCCCTGTCTCTAGCGACATTATTTCCAGTAATTTCAGTCCATCTTCATACTCCATCCACTTATGTTGTATGTGTAATTCATAATTATTAATCATTTTATCAGGGGACAGGCAGCCTGTGTATGTGTACATGTTCGACATATCGAGGTCCATCCCTCATGGTTGAACTATTGACCTTCCCCAGGATGCAACCCGTAACAAGCTAACTCCTTGGTACCTATGCTAGGTGAACAGCGGCATTAGATGATAGGATAATGTGTGTGTGTGTGTGTGTGTGTGTGTACTCACCTAGTTGTACTCACCTAGTTGTGCTTGCGGGGGTTGAGCTCTGGCTCTTTGGTCCCGCCTCTCAACCGTCAATCAACAGGTGTACAGTTTCCTGAGCCTAATGGGCTCTATCATATCTACATTTGAAACTGTGTATGGAGTCAGCCTCCACCACATCGCTTCCTAATGCATTCCATTTGTCAACCACTCTGACACTAAAAAAGTTCTTTCTAATAGCTCTGTGGCTCATTTGGGCACTCAGCTTCCANGCGTGGGCACCTCCGCCTGTTGTAAGCAACTGACCCTTGCTCATGGACAATAAATGCTCATGGACAATAAAACACCAGCAACACAAGAGCCACAATGGAACAGCAGCAACACAAGAGCCACAATGGAACAGCAGCAACACAAGAGCCACAATGGAACAGCAGCAACACAAGAGCCTCAATGGAACAGCAGCAACACAAGAGCCTCAATGGAACAGCAGCAACACAAGAGCCACAATGGAACAGCAGCAACACAAGAGCCACAATGGAACAGCAGCAACACAAGAGCCACAATGGAACAGCAGCAACACAAGAGCCACAATGGAACAGCAGCAACACAAGAGCCACAATGGAACACCAGCAACACAAGAGCCACAATGAAACACCAGCAACACAAGAGCCACAATGAAACACCAGCAACAGAAGAGCCACAATACAACACCAGCAACACAAGAGCCACAATACAACACCAGTAACACAAGAGCTACAATGAAACACCAGCAACACAAGAGCCACAATACAACAGCAGCAACAGAAGAGCCACAATACAACACCAGCAACACAACAGCTACAATGAAACACCAGCAACACAAGAGCCACAATACAACACCAGCAACACAAGAGCTACAATGAAACACCAGCAACACAAGAGCCACAATACAACACCAGCAACACAAGAGCCACAATACAACACCAGTAACACAAGAGCCACAATGAAACACCAGCAACACAAGAGCCACAATACAACTGCAGCAACAGAAGAGCCACAATACAACACCAGTAACACAAGAGCTACAATACAACACCAGCAACACAAGAGCCACAATACAACACCAGCAACACAAGAGCCACAATGAAACACCAGCAACACAAGAGCCACAATACAACACCAGTAACACAAGAGCTACAATACAACACCAGCAACACAAGAGCCACAATGAAACACCAGCAACACAAGAGCCACAATACAACACCAGTAACACAAGAGCCACAATACAACACCAGCAACAGAAGAGCCACAATACAACACCAGCAACACAAGAGCCACAATGAAACACCAGCAACAGAAGAGCCACAATACAACACCAGCAACACAAGAGCCACAATGAAACACCAGCAACACAAGAGCCACAATACATCACCAGCAACACAAGAGCCACAATGAAACACCAGCAACAGAAGAGCCACAATACAACACCAGCAACAGAAGAGCCACAATACAACACCAGCAACACAAGAGCCACAATACAACACCAGCAACACAAGAGCCACAATACAACACCAGCAACACAAGAGCCACAATACAACACCAGCAACACAAGAGCTAAGGGTGGGCGGCAAAGCCTCTCAGCGCTCATGTTACCCTCAATATATGGATCATATTCCAGCTACTGACTGCACCAGGGGCGTAACCCCGTGATCAGCTCGGCGCCAAACTAATAACTTATTGACACACGCAATATCGGCTAAGAACACAAATAGCCAGAAGCGCCGGCAAGACACTCTTACTCTGTTTACGCAAGCAATTTTTTAATTCTTTGGCTGGAGCCCAAGACAGCCGAGTGATGATGGTCCATAGGGGTGAGGGAGGTGGGACTGGTTATGGGTTGATGAGCCGCACTGACAGGCGACTGTCAACCTCTTGCCTCTCAGGTCCAGTAGTCATCAGCGGTAGCGGCGAACGGGTGATACATCAACCAGCTGACAGTTACAGCCTGCCATCACAGTCAGTTGTTACCCATTAGTTGTGGCTTCACCCAGTTATCACAGTCGTGATACTGCAGGACCCAGTCATCACAGTCATATGATCCTGTTGGGCACATCGCCCAGTCATCACAGTTACGTAGCTATTAAGTGTTGAAGAAACAGACACCAATTACCCACCAGTCACTTCTAATCCTGACTAATAACCAGTCGTTAGGAACAGTATAGGGAACAAGGCGGCATGTCTGAGTGTTCTTTAAATCTCATTAATGTGATGTATCAATGAGAAAAGTAACTGGAGCCATGAGGGAATTCAAACCTTCAACCTGGGTACAGTAATGTCATGAAAACTTGAGTTGGTCTCAGCTCAATGCCTCAAGACCTCTTAGTGGACTCAGTTGAATCGCAGGTTACATTACGTACAACGTATCGTGGTTCGATGGTTTAAGACGTGTGTTTAAGAGTACCTAGGTTGCAGGTTCGAATCCCCTCATGGCTCCAATTGACTTTCAAAATAATAATAATAATAGAAATAAGAGGTCATCAAAAAATATATTTTCGATTCAAAAGAAGGTCAATCTGTTGTCGGAAAACCACTGGAGCAGGACGGTGACAGAACCAGTGTCCTGTGTAACCCCAGACGCGCGCCTTAACCCCTGGACCATGATATGCATATCTTGGTGCATGAGTTAAGGTGCCCATCTGGGGTTACCCAGGAGGCTAGTTACATCACTGTCCTGCTCCAATGCATATATCAACCAATTTTGATTTCCTAGTGTGTGTATACTTCTGTTGTTGTTGGTTTTGTTGTGATGCAACTCGACCACAACTTGTTCTCTTCGTGTCACAGCTAAACAAATATTTCCGCGCAAGATGACTTTAGGGTAATTACCTCTCGGGTGATATGCCCCCAATCATATATCCCCCAGAATTATTATAGAATGACAAGGCTTTCCGTTATATATTATTTCACTTTTTTTAATTTGATTCAAAACTAACGTGTAAACTCTGTCAGCAGAACTATTCGCATACTTTGCGTCATTATATAATGGAATGTGAAAAAATCGCAGAATTCAGAGATCAATGGCGTCCAAGAAATGTGCAAGTACTTCATTCATAATGATGTATTTCTATAATTTAGTATACAGTTTTAGTATAGTCCAAGAAATGTGAAAGTGCTTCATTCATAATGAGGTACTGCGAGGAATCTTAACGAAGTATCCAAAATTTGCTTACTGTAGGTGCAGCCTGCACATGACTTGTAAAGCTGCCGCCCAGTTGGGTGAGTGTGCAGCAAGACTAGTAACTGTGTGACTCACCATAGGTGTAAAGTGCCTTGTATAGTGACTGTTGTGAGCCTCTTGCCTCTTGTTGATTACTTGTGATATAAAAAGATTATTGGTATATATATATATATATATATATATATATATTATATATATATATATATATATATATATATATATATATATATATATATATATATATATATATATATATATATGTATGTATATATATATATATATATATATATATATATATATATATATATATATATATATATATATGTTCACCATCTTACAGAAGCCAAAAACTAAGTGAGTATGACCGGTTACTGAAATCAATGCTAGAAAAAGCCCTTAACCTCTCTCTTGATGACCTACAGTGGAAACAAGCCTCTCTTCCCGTAAGACTTGGGGGCCTCGGAGTTCGAACAGCAACGCAAATCGCTGTTCCAGCCTTCCTGTCCTCCTTATCAGCATCCGACGACCTTGTGAAGGAAATTCTACCTGCCCACTTACACCATCTGGCAGGTGTACATGATCCCAATTTTACACGCTGTGCCACAGAGTGGGCCTCTCGTGCAGGCCCATCACCTAAACCACCATCCCCAAAAGCCCACAAGCAATCCAGCTGGGATGGCCCCATTGTAGACCAAGTTGCTGCAGAGTGCCTGGATGCTGCAACAACACAACACGACATTGCTCGCCTCACAGCAGTAGCAGCCCCACATGCAGGGGATTCCTGTTAGCAACCCCAATGTCGGCAACTGGCACGCGTCTCACACACACACGCCCTCCGAATTGCTGTGGCCCTCCGCCTTGCTGCCCCAATCCACACCAGATATAGGTGTATTTGCGGCGAGGTGGTGGCTGACAGGTATGGCCACCATGGCCTACTCTGCCAAAGCACAGGGGGATGGCACTCGAGGCACAGTGAAGTTAACATCATCAAGAGGAGCCTCACCACAGCTGGATGCCCAGCTGAAAGAGAGCCCCGTTACCTAACGCCCCGTAACTCTGATGCTCTTATTGTTCGCCCGGATGGTATCACAGTGAACCCCTGGAAGAATGGTAAGCAGTTGGTATGGGACTACACGTGCGTATCAACCCTGGCTAACACTTACATTAACCTCAGTGTTGCACAACCAGGTGGCGCTGCCACCCACAGGGAAGCAGCCAAATCCCGTAAGTACAGAGAACTGGATCACCACTACAATTTTGTCCCCATTGCTTGAGACTCGGCGCCTGGGGTAAAAGTGCTACCAGTTTTTTGAAGGAACTGGGTTCTAGGCTCATTGAAACAACAAGGGACCCTAGAGCTGCCAGCTTTCTTTTCCAGCGCCTCAGCGTGGCGATACAGAGGGGAAATGCGCACTGCATCCAGGGTTCCTGCCCGCCATCTGAGGAGCTGGAGGAACTCGACAACCTATGATAACCATCTTTGTAACCTATATGTAACTCCTTTTTTGTAACAAAGTTCAAATAAAGCAATATATATGTGTACACACAAAAGAATGGGGGTGGTAGGAGAAGAAAATATTAGTGTTCAGTGAGAAACCACAAGGTCTCCTCTGAATACTTTTTATTTTCTTCTCCGAGGCTATGGGTCCCCACATTGGCACCAGAGGTGGTACCCTCACAAACTTTTATATATATATATATATATATATGTTCAATCGTCGACATATACGACGGGGGTAATCCAATAATAGAACATACTAAACCAAAATAGACATATATTAAAATAGCATAAAGAAGCATATTGCAATAAGAAAAGTTCTGTGCAGGCCATCAGCAGGATACCAGTCCCGACATCACTCGCTGCAGCTTTCTCAAGAAAATCCATTTATTTAATTTTAATAATTTAGTTATCATTTTATCAAATTTTTTCATCTATCAGGGATGGAAGCGCCGTGATGAGGAGAGCCAATAATCTTCCCTGATTGATCGGACCAACTCAAACAACCTCCTTGATCGACAGTGACGTCAGCGCTGATTATATTTCCCTTAATTTGCAAAGAACCATGAAATTGAGTGGTTCGCGGGATGACGCCCCGGAGTCTCTGTAACCACGTTATGGGGCCAGGCTCCACCCCCCCCCCTTATATTACCTCCCTCCCTCACTACTCCCTCACTCCCTGCTCCTTCCCTCACTCTCCTTCCTCCCGCTCCATCAAGAACATCTTCCTAAACTTAGGAGATTTTATTAACTAATATTTTTTGTATAGTTACTATTATTTTTTCTATTATTATTATTTGTATTATTATTATATTATTATTTTTATTATTATTAAGAACAATACAATATAATAATAATAATAATAATAATAATAATAATAATAATAATAATAATAATGAGAAAATCCACAAGAGCAATAAGATGGGCGCGACTTGGTAATGCCATGGTCGTTGGTTCGCGCCCACCTCATGACCCTAGTGGATTTTCTCATTGATATATATCACGTTAATGTGATTTCTGTGTTTTAATAATAACAATAATAATAATATAATAATAATAATAATAATAATAATAATATAATAATAATAATAATAATAATAATAATAACAATACCATAAATACTAATTATACTACCCCAAAACAGACAACATTATGGCAGGCATTTTAGCAAGAGTCTGGCGACCAAACAATAATGTTGTCACTTCAGCAATTCCAAAGCTTATAATGTGTAACTAAGGAAGGGGAGGGGAGAGGAGGGAGGAGAGAAGAGCTAGAAAGGAAATGAGAGGAGAGGAGAAGAGAGGAAACAGTAAGGTGGAAGAAGAGTTGACAACCTGATACGGTCCAATCTCATACGTTGCAAATCATCCAAAATATCCTCATATTGTTGTAGTGACAGGCAGCACCGTGATTAGAGCGGTCGGACCACACCCGATTGGTCCTGGGTTCGATTCCCAGAGAACATGACGTTTGGGCACTTTTCCTTATCCGTGATGTCTCTTGTTCATTTACTAGTAGGGGAAGGGAACTATCAGGAGAAAGCGCCAAGTCATTACGACTATATAGCACTTGGAAAGTATCAGGATAAGGATTTGGGATGGGGCAGGGGAAGGAATGGTGCCCAACTACTTGGATGGTCGAGGATCGAACGCCGATCTGCATGAAGCAAGACCATCTCTGTACCGTCCAGCCCAAGTGTTTGGGTATCTAGTAGCAAATAAGAACCTGGAGACATGCGATTATTGTGCGTTTTAACCTGAGGAGTTGTCAACCGTTGCTGAAGCGAAACCTCGATCATTCTAATAGGGTTTCTGCCCCCAGCAGAGTAAGACACAAACCACTTCTAATACAACCAACACCTGCTTTACTTCCCACAATCAAACCAACATCTGCTTCACCTTCCACACACAAACCAACACCTGCTTCACCTCCCACACACACAAACCAACATATGCTTCACCTTCCACACAAACCAACACCTGCTTCACCTTCCACACACAAACCAACACCTGCTTCACCTTCCACACCACACCAACACCTGCTTCACCTTCCACACACAAACCAACACCTGCTTCACCTTCCACACACAAACCAACACCTGCTTCACCTTCCACACACAAACCAACACCTGCTTCACCTTCCACACACAATCAACACCTGCGCCAATTCTTCATCAAACTCCCAGCACCTCAAGATTCACCTCACCGCTTCCATATCTATATTCGACTTCCATTACCATAATCTCGCTAACCCGGACCATTCTCGATGTCTAAGTCACCATGACAGACAAAATCACAGCAGCCGTTCCAGGCCGGAGCGCGGCCCGTGCACCAATATATTACACTAAGTAACTCTCCAAGTTTGTCTCATGAATCTGTAAATTGGCTATCTATACTCGGGTACGTAACAGCCGCGGTGACCTAACTCAGCCAGCCCATTATACATTCTTCACCGGCGGCCATGTCCTCAGTACACACCATCAATTTCCCAAATATGAGTATGCCAGATAAACAGAGAGACGCACGAACTGAAGGAGACACGATGAATAAGATATGGCTTCATATATGCCGTGGTTGACATTGTCTGGATGAAGTAACTGTGGTGCACGGTACTCCACCAGCGGGGCGACACATGCTGCTGTGTGTCTTATGCCTTGTCTTACTGGAACGAGTCAAGCGGTTCTAATGCGACTAATGCGCATGTGTGAACCTTAATAGCAAAGGAAGCGCGGAAAGTGTGGGGCAGTGGGTGATATACACGCCAGTCAAGTCAGTCAAGTCAAGCACTGGTGAGGCCGGTCAGTAACTGGACGGATGACCTCACGAACATCCTCTCCTTTGGTTAAGGGTACATCGAGAGCCCTAACCTGCTTCCTGTTCTTGCAATGGTAAACAGTATAGTAAATACACACATGTGTACTCGCACAGCCCAGATTTGACGTCACAGTATGACAGAAAGCAGTATCTGCCAACATTAACGTAAGTACACACACAAGTCACAATAACGTGATTTGTTCATTAACCTAAGTCTTACCACAGCACTTAAAATAATCATTTGCTTAGTATCACGGTACTCACTACCTCGGGTCTGGTGGTGCCTCTCACTTCACTACACCAACACCAACTCATATACTTGTCATCCTCAAAAGGTGTACTTGTTCGAAGAGTACGTACTCCATGAGTACTCGTTCCTAGAGAACTTGATTCAAGAGTACTTGTTTCAAGGGTACGTGTTCTGTTTAGTAAATAATAGAGCATCTTACCCTTGTATCAATGCTACAAGGGTACAAGGTACCCTTGTAGCAGCTATCTAGAGCTTCCAGCCAACATCAATACCCCCACATGTGTGTGAAAATTATATCATGGTTGAGACCATTTTGACGTTTTAAGTGTGATTTGTGATTCACTTTACAATACCTGCAAGCCAAGATAGAGTACCCAAAAGTTGGATGATCAATTGAAACAAGTTCTATAAAGATCTATACACGTGTCAGACATGAAACAATTCCAAACTGTTTTAACAATCTGTTGGACCATACTAAATTTGTTTCGTTATTTAGCAGCAAGACGAAGTGTTACCAGCGTCAGAGACCCTGTATACCAGCACGGAGAGGATATTGTTTGACTGTTCCTGAGATAACAAGTTATCTTCAAGACCACGCCAGAATCGGTCATCTAGATCACACTGATGGTCAAAATTCCGTAGCTATAAATAATGTCACTGAATACCGTACAAGATTTCATTTTTGTAAGCTATACAATACTATCTTGGATAATCCTAAATCAGAGTTGTAGCTTCACCACAATATACTTAACGAATCAGTTGAGAAGAGTTACTTAACGAATCAGTCAAGAAGTTACTTACGAATCAGTCGAGAAGAGTTACTTAACGAATCAGTCGAGAAGAGTTACTTAACGAATCAGTCGAGAAGAGTTACTTAACGAATCAGTCGAGAAGAGTTACTTAACGAATCAGTCGAGAAGAGTTACTTAACGAATCAGTCGAGAAGAGTTACTTAACGAATCAGTCGAGAAGAGTTACTTAACGAATCAGTCGAGAAGAGTTACTTAACGAATCAGTCGAGAAGAGTTACTTAACGAATCAGTCGAGAAGAGTTACTTAACGAATCAGTCGAGAAGACCTTATCACTTTCATTCTTCGATGAACCTATTGTGAGAAAACGAGTATGTGATTTCATTTCTCACAACAGGTTCGTCTCACAAGAGGGAACGTGTAACACAAGAGAGACGTTCCCTGCTGAAGAAGCCCTCATACAAAGTGTTTCTCCAAACAGTACACACTTTTTAATATGAAGAAACTAGTAAACACCTTCATAAGAGAAAGGTACAACAAGATCCAAGTTCAACAAGCTCAGAATGAATACTACCATTCTACAGTGTCCCCATCTTTTGCTATCCACGTTTACCAACTTTCCGGGAGTTGTTTGATTCCCTTCAGGACAAACTCGTCATCCATTCAGGTGGCTCTCAACAGTCTCCTACAACTCATCATCTTCCACAAAACAACTTCCACGTAGATGATCCTTCAGTTTGAGAGGCAAGGAACGGGAGGCCCGTGCTAGGCCCGGACAATAGGTGGAGAGTTATGTTTTCCAAATGATATTCGCTGACAGTCTCGCAGTGTGTGCTGGGCCGCCGAATTCCAAAAGTTACGGAATTGTCCGAATTGTGCCGCAGGTCTTTAAAGTGACTCAAGCAGTTCAGGTGGTACTTACCTAATTGTGCTTGCAGAGGGTTTTGGGCTTCGGTTCTTTGTTCCCGCCTCTCAACTCTCAAACAACTGGTGTACAGGTTTCTGAGCCTATTGGGCTCTGTCATATCTTCATTCCTTCCACCACATCACTTCCTAGTGAATTCCATTTGTTAACTACTCTTTGGCTCATTTGATTACTCAGTTTTCACCTTATGTCCCCTTGTGCGTGGCACTCGTCCTAAATAGTCTGCCTTTAACTACACTATTAATTCACATGAAAATTTTATGTGGTAATCGTGTCTCTTCTAACTCTACTGTCTCGTAGGAAAGTGAAGTTTTAATTCACTAGTCTTTCCTCGTAAATCATACCCCTAGTTCTAGGACTAACTCTGACCTTCTCCAACTTAGTATTGTGCTTGACTACAGATGTGCTCCTCGCTGAAACCGTATGCACCAGGATTGGCATATGTGGTACACAAGGTTCTAAGTGATTCCTTTCACAAATTTCTAAAGGTGGTTCTGATGTTAGCCAGCCTTGCACATGTCGTGATGATATCCTTTTGATGTGGATTTCCGGATATATGTTCGGTGTGATATCATTACATGTATGAGAAATAGGTTACGTTCGAGAACTGACCGTTGGATTCTGCTAAGATATCTCACCCCCTTACAGTAACTCGCTGACTTCTCATGCTTAGGTACTTCCTTATCAACTGGAGCACCTTTCCTGTCACTCCTGCCTGCTTCTTCAACGTAAACACTTTTTTTTTTATCTTTAAGAAAATACACTAGTCTCTTATGGGGTATTATATCATAGGCTTTCTAGCAATAACAAATATGCAGTATGCCCAACATTCTCTCTTTCTTGTCTAATTATTGTCGCCTAGTCATAGAATTTAATTATGTGAGGCAAGAATTACCATGCCTGAATCCATCCTGGTGATTTGTTACAAAGTTCCTTCTCTCCCAATGTTCTATTAGTTTTTCTCGCAATCTTTTCGATAACCTTGCATGGTATGCAAGTTGGAGACGCTGACCTATAGTTAGTGACTCTTGTCTGTCTCCCTACTTGTATAATGGGACTATATTAGCTGTCTTTCAACTTTTTGGTAGTTCTTTTGTTATTAGTAACCTATTATTTTAATACCATGTGGTAGAGCAAGCATAATGTTTTAGCTCCCTCTATTAGTATCCATGGTGAGAGTCTATAAGAACCAACAGCTTTTGGCATGCGCAATTCCAGAAATTACTTCTTTACCTCACGACTGGTAACCTCAAAGTACTACAGTGATGCCTGGATTAATGCCCTCTCTCTTAGTTCAGGAACGTCTCCTTGCTCTACTGTGAAAACCTCTTGTTGACTTCTTGGCACACCTTTTCCTTATCAGTGAGCCTATCCATCCTTATCAGTGAGCCATCCATCCTTATCAGTGAGCCTATCCACTCCTTTTCTCACTTTCATTATCTGTTCCTTAACTGTTATTTTCCCTCGTGATGTTGATGTGAAGAAGTTTGGGTTGGGTCTTTGGATGTCTTTGGACGGGGAGGGTCTGCTGGATGTTTAGGGGGGGGGGGGAAGACTGTTGGGAGGATGGGGTAATAGGCCGTTTAGTCTTCTGTTCCACTTCTCTCTGGGTTTGCTGACCTATTAGTGGAGAGTTCCCAACTTCCCTCTCAAGTCACTTTAGTTACTGAGCTGAGCCCTTTGGCTTCCCCCATTCCCTCCCCTCTCTTTGCGTCTTCTTTCCTTCTGTTGCCTTGTCTCTATTTCCGCTCCTCACGTCCCTCTGCAGAAAAACATTTTGTATTCCGCTACTTGCAGAAGTTTGCTCTTCTTGGATAAAATTACCTCTTATGTGGCCTCGTTTTACGTGGCCTCGATATTACGCCCAGGGAGTTAATCTGTGGTATTATGTCCAGGGAATTAGTCCAGGTGGTATTATGTCCAGGGAGTACTAAGTCCAGGGAGTTAGTTCAGGTGGAATGATGTTGAGGGAGGTAGTCCGGGTACTAATGTTCTGTGAGTGCTCAGGCGTGGCACGAGGTCAGCAAGAACTTGACCTTCACATGACGTTACAGAGTATCGCCACTCAAACTTTCCGAGTCGAGGAAGGGGTCGACCTCGTGTCTGCACTGACTTCTGTGTGAGATTGAGTGATGATTGATGAAGATTAAGCCACCCAAGAAGTGGCACGGGCATGAATGCCATTAACTGTGTGAGATGATGAAGATTAACCCACCCAAAAGGTGGCACGGGCATGAATAGCCCGTAAGTGGTGGCCGTTTGGAGCCATTACAGTATCAAGAGCTGATACTGGAGATCTGTGGAGGTGCTACTGCACCCTGCGTGACGGGAGATGTCTCCCGTGTTCCTACTTATATATCCCTACTTATGAGATTGATTGATGATTGATGAAGATTAAGCCACCCAAAGGTGGCACGGGCATGAATAGCCCGTAAGTGGTGGCCCTTTTGAGCCATTACCAGTATCTATAGCTGATACTGGAGATCTGTGTAGGTGCAACTGCACCCTGCGTGACGGGAGATGTCTCCCTACTTATGAGATTGATTGATAAAGATTAAGCCACCCAAGAGGTGGCACGGGCATGAATAGCCCGTAAGTGGTGGCCCTTATGAGCCATTAACAGTATCGAGAGATGATACTGGAGATCTGTGGAGGTGCGACTGCACCCTGCGTGACGGGAGATGTCTCCCGGACCAAATGGTGACCAAATGGTGTACTTATGAGATTGATTGATTGATAAAGATTAAGCCACCCAAGAGGTGGCACGGGCATGAATAGCCCGTAAGTGGTGGCCCTTATGAGCCATTAACAGTATCGAGAGATGATACTGGAGATCTGTGGAGGTGCGACTGCACCCTGCGTGACGGGAGATGTCTCCCGGACCAAATGGTGACCAAATGGTGTACTTATGAGATTGATTGATTGATAAAGATTAAGCCACCCAAGAGGTGGCACGGGCATGAATAGCCCGTAAGTGGTGACCCTTATGAGCCATTAACAGTATCGAGAGATGATACTGGAGATCTGTGGAGGTGCGACTGCACCCTGCGTGACGGGAGATGTCTCCCGGACCAAATGGTGACCAAATGGTGTACTTATGAGCTCCGGTTCCTACTTATATATCCCTATTTCATCCCCAGTAACAAACTCACTCATTATCGTGCCCCAATCACACAAACCCGTCATTTATCCTAGTACATCGTATTTTTCACGGAATTTACCGTTAAAAATACAACGCATTACTAAAAATTAATGCGCCGAATACTGATGTTTTCTATCTATCGGCGTCGATAGGTTAAGTAGGGTGGGTTTGTAAGTTTCTGGCTAGGCAAAACAGTTGTATTTTGTGGTTTGGTAAACAGGGAGAAGGGATTGAATTGTTAATTGAATATCAGGCCCTACATCTTGGCGTTACTCTCACATGAGTGGCAGCTTGTGAGAGGCAGCGTGTGAGAGGCAGCGTGTGAGAGGCAGCGTGTGAGAGGCAGGATACAGCCACACATAACACACGTTCATCTTGACAGCGATCAAGCAGAAGGGAGCGGGGAGCGCAAGTGGCAACGGCGAGAGGCAGTGCACGTGGCAACAGGTATAGGCAACGCACGTGGCAACAGGTATAGGCAACGCACGTGGCAACAGATATAGGCAACGCACGTGGCAACAGCTATAGGAAACGCACGTGGCAACAGCTATAGGCAACGCACGTGGCAACAGCTATAGGAAACGCACGTGGCAACAGGTATAGGCAACGCACGTGGCAACAGGTATAGGCAACGTACGTGGCAACAGGTATAGGCAGTGCACGTGGCAACAGCTATAGGCAACGCACGTGGCAACAGCGAGAGGCAGCGCACCTGACAACAGGTAAAGGCTGCGCCTGTGGCAACAGATAAAAACAGTGCATGTGGCAACAGGGAGAGACAGCGCGCGAGATGTACGCGCAGAAACATGAACGATACAAGACTAAGGGACAAACACGAGACGGAAAGGGAAGTGGAATAGTCGTTAATAATGGAGAGGAAGCACTCAGACCCGCAGCGGAGTAATCAACTGGCAGACTCGTCCGCCAAGTCCCAATAACAAAAACCTATTACGTGGCCCATGGTCTGACAGCTAGATAAACACCAGCCAAAATATATTTGGGCCATCATCTGTTTGACAGCTCGGTCAACAACAGTTAAAAAGTCGCATTAAGGTGGCTACTCCGACAAAAGCCGAGAAAATACATAATTCACTTTAGCATGATGGAACGCGTGCCTTTGGATGTCTTTGGGAAGAGGACGAGAGGAAAGATGATGGAGTGGAGGAAGAGGTAGGGTGAGGGAGGAAGGAGGGATTGATGTACAATGGGGGGTAGAAGGAAGGGAGTTAGAGAAGGAGAGCGAGAGGGAGGGAGGGAGGAAGGGATACGTAGGGAGGGAGGAGTGAGTTGCACCGAGTGGCGCCCCCTGCCCCTCCTTCTTAGAAACATATCATTTTAGCAGAGTTCGCCTGCAGTGAGACTCCCTCATCCCATATGCATTAAGTTTACACGACCTCATTTGTGTTGGCCATAATAAAAGCTTAAGAAGGACGACTATCGCGTCTTGAAGCATTTCTGCCGCCTCCTTTAACACAACAATATGGAGCGCCCCGGTTATACGGAATATGCGACACGGCACAAAGGTTAGCGAATCTTCCCCGTTATCCGGACTATAATCTGGCAAAGCGAGATTGGCGGATCTTTTACCTGGAAAGCTGAAAGCAATAATGTAACTAAATTTCCGATTATCCGGACTATGCACCACAGCAATATTTCTTGAAAGATTATGGTTATCCGGACTTTTATAAGGAAACAGATGAAAGATTTCGAACAAAATCTTAATAACTGGGTTCAGGTTTCCACTACGGTACCTGCCTGCCGGGAATACACACGGAAGATACTGGTGTATACGCTGTGTAAACAAACAATACATACTTTTCCCACTTACACGGCCATCAAAATAACCTTAAACCACGAGAAACAACGATAATTTTGTTAGTGAAACCGAAACAAAAATAAAACCTATGCAATAAATTTTCTAACCTGTGCTAATACAGTGCATCGTTTTTTTTACCCTTTTGATAGTAACGTAACAATTCCGGCGCATTAAATAAAAAACACAACAATATTGAGGTTTCTTGGACTAATGAGCATCGGCTTCTGGTAAGGCAAAGCCACTTCAAATGTGACGCTGGTCAAATTGTGAACACCGGCTGCATAATTACCTTGTCAGCTGCTCAGTCAAGGAAACACTTGACTGGCAAGTGATTAGAACAAAGATGTACACAAAAGCTACACTTAACATGCACATACTGCATGTCTTTTGTGTACGTAGTATCAATACAGTGTCTTCATAGTATATACTGTGCTCATACTGTGTGCAAGTCGTATACATCCCGTATACATATTATGTACTATAACGAGCCAATTTCTTAACTCCCCCTCCCCCAATTTGTAGAGGAAGGTGGAAGTCATGATTGGAGAAAGGACATGTGAACCCGTCCTCAGGCTAGGCTTTTCCAACCAGCAGTCGACCCCAATGACGCATTCATCAGTTTTAACGAACTTTATGGCGTTTTCAAATTTTCATTTTCTTAAGTTAATATTATTACATACTAGAATGTGTTGAATAGTTAAGCCTAACTCTGGTTAAATTTGGTGGCTATTGCAAAACCAATAACTGTTGGCAGTAATTAATTTTGCAGTACGTACATGAAGCATTTAGAGCAACTCATCCTCAAACCAAATCCATTCCATCCAGTGATCGACCCCAAAGATGTAAATTTTGACATTCTGTTCATTCAAAACAGGAATTTTCTCAAATATAAATTAATATTTTATGTTACCATATTGTAAATATTTAGGCACTGGTTAGGTTAGGTTAGGTTAGGTTAGGTGTTTAGGTTCTGTTGGCGATTATTTGTAATACGAGGGTTTATAGAGTTGTGGCCCGAACAAAATTCGTCAGTGAAGCACTTGTTCCGGAAGTGTTCGAACGAAATCAGTTGTAAGTCGTGTGTAAACCGTTTTTCATTTATAAACAGGGGGGGGGGGTTTGGCGGGTGCATGGAATGGACTTTGGGTCTTTGTTTAGAGGACGGGCTGGTTTAGAGAGGTACAGTTCACAGCCTGTTCTCCAAACAAAGGTCAAAATGATTCCATGCACCCGCCAAACCCCCTGTTTATGCAACCCGTCCTCGACTCAAGTCCATTACATCCAGCCGTCGCCCCCACAGACGCATTCATAAATTTTAACATGCTGTTCATTCAAAACAAGAATTTTCTCAAATATAAATTATTATAATATATTAGCATATTGTGCATATATAGACATAGGTTAGGTTAGGTTAGGTGTTTAGGTTCGGTTGGCGATTATTTGCATTTGTAGTACGTGGGTGAAGCATTTATAGCGATGTGGTTCGAACGAAACTCGTCAGTGAAGCACTTGTTCCGGAAGTGTTCGAACGAAATCAGTTGTGAGTCGTGTGTAAACCGTTTTTCATTCATAAACAGGGGGTTTGGCGGGTGGATGGAATCACTTTTGGATCTTTGTTTGGAGGACGGGCTGGTTTATGAATGAAAAACGGTTTACACACGACTCACAACTGATGACGTTCGAACACTTCCGGAACAAGTTCTTCACTGACGAATTTTGTTCGAACCACAACGCTATAAATGCTTCACCCACGTACTTCAAATACAAATAATCGCCAACAGAACTTAAATACCTAACTTAACCTATGCTTAAAAATGTACAATATTCTAATATATTATAATATTAACTTATATTTGAGAAAATTCCTGTTTTGAATGAACAGCATGTTAAAATTTACGAATGCGGTTTTGGGGTCGACCACTGGATGTAATGGACATGAGTCGAGGACGGGTTGCTACAAAACACATAATTGCCAACAGAACCTGAACTCCTAACCTAATCTACGCCTTATTATCATACAGAGCTCTAGTATATATTTTTATTTGATATATGAAAAACTATTTTTAATACAATATTTGTTAAAACTGATGAATGTGTCTTGGAAAAGTCCGGGAGGGGGGGGGGGGATGTTTGACAGAATTTAACGAGCCTGACAGACAGGTTGCTGAATCGCACCTCTGTAAATGGTGCTTAGTAAAATTCTACCTAGGCAGGGAATTGAACCCGTCCCTGAGGACTACGACCCCTGAGCGCTATCCACTCAGCCGCGTGAGGTGTGTGTGTATTTGCTATTTTTGTATTTACTATTTGCGTCTGGAGAATAGAGCTATTAGCTACTTGCTCACATCCTTACTAACCAGTGTATTTTTTCCTCTATTATATCTTCTACATATATTTCTCTCTAACACACACACACACATCCCCAGGATGTGTGTGTATGTAATACATTCTCAGCCCGTAGCAGCTGTCTAACTTCCAGGTACCTATTTACTGCTAGGTTTCTTTCTTCCATCAGGGTGAAAAAACTCTACCCTATTGTTTCCGCCTCCGCCGGGAATCGAACCCGAGCCCTTACAACTACGACCCCCCGTCCACTCAGTCACGGGAATTTGTGTGTTGCTTGCAAAGAAGCGCATATTCACACACGCATACAGTCACTTGTTCCCACCTACCATAAAACAATGAGCACTGAGGTCACTTTTACGACAAATATAATCTGTTGTTGTTGTTGTTAAGGATTCGCTACCTGGAACAAAACGGTCCAAGTAGCACGGGCTATGGTGAGCCCGTATATATACAAATATAATCTGTCACAGCCACACACACGAGGGCTTGCCCTGACCTCAGGCACCGGGAGGATACGCGCACCTACAAGTATTATCGTAAAATATCATTAGTAATAATATACATTATCTTCGATATTTCGCACAACTATGCACAGCTCAAATAATTGCACAAATGTCATTTGCATATTACATAGCTCATGTGACAGATGAGGCAAAATACACAAGAATTATGCAAATTACGTGTCAAATTACTGCTTGAAAGGTTTTCAGATCGATCACGCCATGAATAAATGCTAAGGCAAATATTGTTACTTTTGTATAGAAATTGTTCACAAAATCCAGAATTTCAACCTATTCATTATGACACGTTACAATAATGACTCTATAAAATATTGTCATCATTACAATGCGCCATATTATCATTAGATATGAGAGGTACTCTTGATATATTATCAACAGAGTCGGTGTTAACAATGATCCGTATAGGCAGACACCAATAAACATAACGATGTAGTAGTATATATAGACAATTAAACAGACATGAAATAATAAGAGATAGACAATGAAGCAGAGAATAAAACAGTAAGAGAAAGATAGTGAAGTAGAAGATGAAATAGTAAAAGATACACAATTAAGCTACAATAAATCAATCTATGTGCAGGCGATGAGTCACAATAACGTGGCTGAAGTATGTTGACCAGACCACACACTAGAAGTTGAAGGGACGACGACGTTTCGGTCCGTCCTGGACCATTCTCAAGTCGCTTGTGGGCATCGGCCCACGCATTCTCAAGTCACAAGCGACTTGAGAATGGTCCAGGACGGACCGAAACGTCGTCGTCCCTTCAACTTCTAGTGTGTGGTCTGGTCAAAATCAATCTATTACTATTTAATACAATTAAAGAGTAAAACATAGACAACTGTCGAGTTCAAGTTGCCGTGACCTCCTGATTTTAATTACGGGATCTCATTATTATGATTATTATCATTATTATGATTTTATAATGAGCTGATCCAGCACCAAGACGGAAGACAATGAAACATTTAAGATGATCTGGAGAAGTTATGGTGTCATTAATTTATATACTCTTGGTTAATACATTCTCAGTACGCCAGGGAGGACCTGACCAACTGGTGCACCGATGGTGTGGTGGCGTCAACACGCCCTGGTAATTATGTGCGATATTTTGAGAGTGCTTCAGGGATTCAGTGGAATTATCTCCTGAGGAGACATGATGTGTAGCTGTGTCAGATCACACTCGAGGTTCTCTCAGGAGGCATGATGTGTAGCTGTGTCAGGTGATGCTTGTCGTGTCCACAGGGTTAGAGGGAACCTAGTGTGTTCCTCCAGTGACTTGCTGACTGTGGTGATCCAGAGAGGATCTAAGCCGATCATCGGCCCACGCAAGTGTGTATGTTCATAGCCCTGAGGAGCTTCGTTTAGTTCTTTCCATTTTCCTACAACTCTTATGTCCAAAACAAGAACTTCTCACATCTCTATGGCTAATGTACCTCATGCCCTGTACTCATTCCACTCATGCCCTCTGCTTGTACTGGTGTCAAATTGTGAACATATCCTCTTTTTTTCACGCTGTTAATCCTACAAAGTTTTTGTCTATCGTATATTCTCTCCCTGTTTCTAGCGACGTTATTTCCAGTAATTTCAGTCCATCTTCATACTCCATCCCACTTATGTTGTATGTGTAATTCATAATTATTAATCATTTTATCAGGGGACAGGCAGCCTGTGTATGTGTACATGTTAGACATATCGAGGTCCATCCCTCATGGTTGAACTATTGACCTTCCCCAGGATGCAACCCGCAACAAGCTAACTCCTTGGTACCTATGCTAGGTGAACAGCGGCATTAGATGATAGGATAATGTGTGTGTGTGTGTGTGTGTGTGTGTGTGTGTGTGTGTGTGTGTGTGTGTGTGTGTGTGTGTGTGTGTGTGTGTGTGTGTGTGTGTGCGTAATTACCTAAGTAATTAACTAAGTGTAGTTACAGGATGAGAGCTATGCTCGTGGTGTCCCGTCTTCCCAGTACTCTTTTTTTTTGTATAACACTTTGAAACTACTAACGGTTTTGGCCGCCACCACCTTCTCACTTAACTTGTTCCAACCGTCTACCACTCGGATTGCAAAAGAAAATTTTCTAGTGTTTTTTTTCGGCACCATTGTTTCCTTAGCTTGAATCTGTGTCTTGTTCGTGATGTTGCTGGTTTAAGGAATTCCTCCTTGTCAATTTGGTCGACTCCTGTTAGAATTTTGTATGTTGTGATCATATCACCTCTTTTTCTTCTACCTTCACGTTTTAGCATGTTTAATGTCTGTAGTCTCTCCTCGTAACTCTTGTTTTACAGGTCCGGAAGCCATTTTGTAGCATGCCGCTGCACCTTTTCCAGTTTCTTTGTGCGCTTCTTGAGATTTTGGCACCATACAACTGCTGCATATTCCAGTTTTGGTCTCACAAGTCATGAACAGTTTCTTTAGTATTTCACCATCTATATAATTAAAAGCAAGTCTGAAGTTGGAAAGCGACGCATACGCTTCTCTCACAATGTTCTTTATGTGTTCCTCTGGCGACAGCTTACTATCTAAAGCCACCCCTTGGTCTCGTTCTTTATTACAGTTCTTTAATTCCTTTCCACATAATTTGAAAGTTGTGTGTGGTCTATTTTCTCCGATTTCATATTCCATAACACGGCATTTATTCACATTGAATTCCATTTGTCACTTTACGCTCCAAACACATATTTTATCTAGATCAATTTGAAGGGCATTACAATGGTCTGCGCCTCCTATCTTCCCCAGTATGTTAGCATCATCCGTAAACATGTTCAAATAATTCTGGATGTGGATTTGTTTCAAAGAGTCTTCCAGTTCGAAAGACATACTGTATGTCCGTTATTAAGTCATTACTCTCTAGATGTTCAACTCATTTGGCTTTAACTATTGTTTCTAGTGTTTTGACTACCACCGTTGTTAATGCTACGGGTCTATAATTAAGAGGTTCCTCTCGACTATCATTTTATAGATTGGTACTATGTTTGTCTTTTTCCATATATTTGCAAAGATTCCTGTGCACAAGGATGTCTGTAATATTAATTGGTGTGGAATACTCAGCTCAGTTGCACATTCTCGCAGCACCCAAGGTGACACCCCATCAGGTCCAACTGCTTTATTTCTTCCTAGCACCTTGAGTAAATTTTCCACGTCGTCTTGAGATACCTCTATGTATACTATGGCGTGCTCTGGAATTGGTATTGGGTCCGGTTCTATGAAATCCACATTTTGTACAAATACACTTTGGAACTGTTCATTTAGCATTTCACACATTTCCTTTTCATTAGCTCAACCACTTGGAGTGGACGGTAGAAGAGCAACGGTCTCGCTTCATGCAGGTCAGTGTTCAATCCCCGATCGTCCAAATGGTTGGGCACCATTCCTTCCCCCCGTCCTATCCCAAATCCTTATCCCTTCCAAGTGCTATATAGTCGTAATGGCTTGGTGCTTTCCCATGATAATTCCCTCACTTTTTCATTTATTCATTTTTCATTCTCTCACACGCGCGTGTGTGTGTGCGCGGTGTGTGTGCGCGTGTGAGCGTGTGCGCATGTGCGTGTGAGCGCCAGACTGGAGACCCTGGAGCTGTGCGCTGTGTGATGCCGAGTCAAAACCTGTTCGTAAATTCCATCATTCCTGATGATACAATATTTTACACCTATTAAATGGTACAAAGTTAATTAACATTTAATCAATAATGGAAACAGGGCTGAACTGAACTTGGTCTAGCGTAGTCTTTTGCTGAATCAGTCCGGGGAAGGGGGGCGGGGTTAGATTAATATTTCTACTTTTCTGCATCCTCATCTTCATTGTCTGCAATCAGATATGTTTTCCTGTCCTGTGCTCAGGGCTAGGAGAGACGCCGGAGCGGTGAAGGACAAACAGGCTCCCGGCTAGCCAGCAGCTGCCCAGACGGGTTTGAGGTAAGCGGCGTAAAGCAGCAAAGCAATCCGAGAGATAATGCATTAGAGACCCAGCCTCGCTCGCCACCTGGATATGGTAGACTACAGACAGTCTAGAGTTGCCAATAATCATACACACTAACACTTAGAGCTACACCTTTTCCTCTCTCTCTCTCTCTTTCTCACACACACACACACACACACACACACACACACACACACACACACACCACACACACACACACACACACACACAGAAGAGCTCGGGGAGACATGATCACCACATACAAAATTCTCAGGGGAATTGACAGGGTAGAAAAGATGAATTATTCAGATATTCTCCAAGATGACTTAGATAATCTGCAGAGCTGGTCCGAGAAGTGGCAACTGGAGTTCAACGCGAACAAATGTAATGTGACCTTTCAGTGTAATGGAAACTGAAAGGACAGTACACGGTAAAGGGAAACTACCTCCCTATAACGACTAGAGAGGAGTAGGAGAAGACGTACCACTAATCCTAACTCCGGGGCTCATATAAATAAGATAACGAAGCAGCATATTCTACCCAAGCAAAAGTCAAATCCTTCAGGATCCTAAATAACGGGGCATTTAGGTCTATGTACACCGTCTACGTGAAACCAGTTTCAGAGTATGCCGCCGCATTGCTGAGCCCCTATCTAGCACATACGGAAACCCGGAACGATTCTGAAGTTTGCAACAAGGCTCGTCCCAGGATTGCAAGGGATGATGTATGAAGAGAGACGGAAGGAACTAAACCTGACAACACTAGGAAACAGAAGAGATAGGGGAGGACACGACTGTGACGCATAAAATAATTAGATGGGATTGACATAGTGGAAAAGGAGCCAAAGTTCACAATATATACCAGTAGAACAAAAGGACATGGATGGAAGGTTGAGAATATGATATTGATTTTTTTAGTATGAGTTTAGTGGGAAAATTTAATTAACTATAAGAACAGGTTGTAGAAGTACACGTCAATCATAATTTTAAATGTAGATATTATAGGGAAGTAAGTCAGGAGTCATTGTATTAGGCAATTGGCGGCAAGAAAAGTGGGGTCCAGGAGCTAATATTCTTTTCTGCAGACATACATACACACAGACACAAATTTACCATTAAGACTAATCGGTAAAGGCCCATTTACCAACACCAGCTACCAGTGAACCACTGAACCAACACTAACCACCACTGAACCAACACTAACCACCACTGAACCAACACTAACCACCAGTGAACCAACACTAACCACCAGTCAACCAACACTAACCACCACTGACCCACGAGTCTTAGAGTACCTTCACAGAAACCTAAATTAGATTAGATTTCAATGGAAACGCCCACAGAAACCTACCATAACCTCTACTGAAACGATACCTAACATAACCTCCACTCAAACCATACCTAACAAACCCTGCATAGGTATCCAACTTAATTCAATCTCCACAGAAACGTTATCTAACCTAACAATCGCAAAAAACCACTCAACCAGATAAGTTTTACATCTTGACACAGTGACCGCCTCCTGCTGGCAATTGTGGATAAATCAATAACACAATTGGGGGTAATGTTGAGTGTGTGTAGGCCCCGCCCTTCTCTCTCTCTGACCCACACTTGTTCTTCCACTCACGTATATAACGAGGCTTTATTTGTCCTCGTCGCCAGTCAAGGTAATCTTTGAGGAGCATAATGGGAGTCCACTGACGGCAGGAGTAATGGATATTCACACGACATTCTGATTAATGCCAGTCGTTGCTCTCAGTCGAATTCAGTGGTCATGGCCGTGCACGGCACCAGCTGATGCGGTCGTGCACAGCACCAGTTGAAGCGGTTGTGCACCTCACAATCCAAGTACATAGGTATGACGTCGACCAAGCTCACGAGGTGTTTGACCTGTCATCTTCAATCAGCTGCCCCTAAAAATCACATGAGACAAGCCCATGACATCACCCTAACAAGATAAATATTGAATAAACACACTTGTATAATAGACAAAATCCAAAATGTAAGATCATTACAAATTCTTGAAGCCATTCATATAAAAGTCGAACAACCCACCGTGAATACTGAAATAACGGAACTATTCATTCTACCCACCATGAGAGTAAGAACGAGACTGGAAGATGCCAACAATGACATCACGGCCCCAAACACCACGCCCACTACACCTGACTAATCTTTGTATGTATAGGGTATTGATCCATGCTTGTAACCATTACTCCTTATTCCTCGCCTAATTGGATGCAATCCATATCAATCATTTAATTCTCGGGTACCTGTTTTACTACTAGGTGAACACAGTTAACACGGTAGCGTGCTCCACCAGTTAACATGGGTGCTAACTGTTGCAGCCTCCGGCTCCCAAAGTTCACATCAACGTCTCAGTGATAATGAAAGTATGACTTATCTGCGACGGTTAAGCCTCGCCTCTTCCTGCTTTGTGCACGAGAGAAAGCAATTTCACAGCTGCATGCTACGAGAGACGCGAGCATAATTACAGCTGTTTTTGTTGAGCCAGCACAAGAGCCACGAGAACGGGAGTGTTTGTATCGGTCACACCTGCATGCAACAGTTGGCTGGCAAGTTTCCGTTGGCAACGCATTGTCAAGATACGCCTCTGAGACGTACCGGTAGCTGACTGCAACTTTCTCTGCGATCTTTAATACGCCATGTGTGCATGCCAAAGCAAAAAGTGAAAACCTTAAAACTGCTGAGATCAACCTGTAATGTCAGCTTGCCGTTTTAACACGCAGACACTCCATACTCCCTGAAATACTACTGCACACAACTGGAAACGCTTATGTACTATTAACACAGTAAAATTTTAAGCAAATAATCCATTCACTTGTAAATAATTCAATAAATAAATCTAGTAATAAATATAAATAAACGCCTGCTTTACCGGGATGGTTGCGAATAGCGTTGTATCCCCCTGCAAGCAGTGAGCACGGGCCAGGGGGGACTCTGTGAGTCGAGTGGAGCGTGGGAAACCGTGAATACAGGCAATCTAATACGAGATTAAAGCTTTAATCTTTTGCATGTACCTTCATGGTAATAAACGAAGAATACTTTTGCGAACAGGTTAGGATATTATACAACCCTCACGACACAAACTTAGAAGAAATAGGAAAGAGGAAGCATGTATATTTGATCAACTGCTGCGGTCTGTCCTGGAGGGAAGGGCAGGTATAAAACAAGTTTCATTCTTACATTAGGCAACTTTACTGCCGCTTAGTATAAATGTATTTTACTTCACTAGATTTGCTTAGCTTTTACTAAACCCCTCATATTAGTACTCTTGTAGAGAACATGTATTATTGAGTTTTGGATCAATCACTATAACTTTGAGAACTATAAAAGGTGATTACATAGCAAGTTCATTATTACCTCTTGTAGTTTGCTTAGTCAATAGTAACAACAGTCAATTATAGTCTCAGAATCTCAAAGTGTACTCGACTATTTGTGCCTGCAGCAACGAGCTTTAGCTTTTGGGACCACACATTTGCAACCTGCGCTCGCCTAATGCAATTACTCCCGACCTACATGTCTCTAATCATTGTTTGCGAGTATGCGTGCGCAAGCGCTCCAGTACCGTATTTGGTTTAATAACTGAAAAAATCTTCTCCCTAAAGGTCTAGGGAGGAAAGTGGAAAAAGATTGGTGGGGAAAGATTGGTGAGGGAAGAGGAAAGAGGGATAAAACCAGGGAGAAGAGTTGCGAGCACAGAACAAAGATGAAGAGTGAGGTGTGAACACGAGGTCTCTGGTGGCCGCCATAGTTCCATCCACTACAAGGACACGCCGAGCACAAAAGGCCACCCAAGAGGAGGCGGAAACTAGGCATAGTGAGACGGAATGAGAATGAATGACATAGTGAGACTTGCACACACACACCACAAACAGAACACCTAAACAGGCCTACAAAATAATTTACAACCCATTAACCGCGACATTATTGAAAAGGTTTATATTTCCGACCTTACTTGTGCCAGGCTACCGGGCCTACACCCAGAACATTGACACGTGCCGGGAAGTGTAGCGGATACCCTTAGCATCTCGGCCCCACCGGCCCCTCCCTCCATCCCTCACGTCCCCTTGTGGATGCAGGGAGGGAATGGGGGGGTGGGAGGAGCCAACATGCGAGGGGAGATAACTAGGGGGTAGTGGCTGTTACCCCCGGGGGAGAGAGGCAACGCTTCCTTCCCTCGACCATTCATGCAGCCCGCCATTCTCTCGCGTGGGTGAGAAGGGCGCAAGCACAGGATCGTAGGGAGGAGGGATCACAAGCACAATGAAGCAGGATTGGCGGCTGGTTATGAGGGTCGGTGAGGCAGGAGGGGGGGAGGGGATGGGGATTGGGGGGAGATATGCAATCAATGTTGCCTTCACTCACTGCATTTCAACATTGTGTTTCTCCACACATACGCTCTAATTTGCATGTTCTTTCTAACGATGATGTTATACGAAAGTCAGACATCTGCCGGCTACAACATTCCGGCTAAACTAGAGCAGACGAGCCAGATATAGCCAGTCTGGCCCAATCTACTGACCTGACGAGCGTTGCAACCAACTCCCCGCCCAATCTCTAACCCAATGGCGCCGAATTTAACACTTTTTTTAATTCGGTGTTTTAACTGATAATCACATCCTCGGTGTACAGACTATCGCCTCTGTCGACTGGAAAGGAAAGCACGGGCGTGGCTTTCCGGGAACTTCTAAGGTGTCATTAAGACCGAATGTGTGGCACGTGACAATAGTGGCCTCGCCTCTAAGCATCGTTGATGTTCTCAATATCAGTTATCACATCACCGAAATCCGACTCTTATAAGCAAGGTTTGTGAAACTCTATATATCAACAGGTACCAGAACACATGCACGGTGCCTTTTCCCCTCTTTCTACACTACTCCCCCCCCCTCACCCCTCCACTTACTTCCCTCACTCTTCTCACACCTAAGTCACCCCCGCCACCCACTTTCCAATTCCCTCACATAGTCTTTCCTCCGCCCTATCCGTCTTGAAGATTCCACCTTGTCTTCTCTTCCTGAATGCCTCCCCCATCATCTTCTCTTCTTGTCCCTGTCCCCTTCTCTATATTGCTTACCCTGCCCTCCCCAATCCATCACTCAAGCATTAATCATGATACTAGGNCCCGGCCCTGCCTCACGACCCCGGTCCTGTCTCACTGATCCCGGCCCTGCCTCGCTGACCCCGTCCTGTCTCACTGATCGCGGCCCTGCCTCGCTGACCCCGGTCCGTCCACTGACCCCGGTCCTGTCTCACTGACCCGGTCCTGTTCTCACTGATCCCGGCCCTGCCTCACTGACCCCGGTCCTGTCTCACTGATCCCGGCCCTGCCTCACTGACCCCGGTCCTGTCTCACTGATCCCGGCCCTGCCTCACTGACCCCGGTCCTGTCTCACTGACCCCGGTCCTGTCTCACTGACCCCGGCCCTGCCTCACTGACCCCGGCCCTGCCTCGCTGATCACGGCCCTGCCTCACTGACCCCGGCCCTTCCTCACTGACCCCGCCCTTCCTCACTGACCCCGGCCCTGCCTCACTGACCTCGGCCCTGCCTCACTGATCCCGGCCCTGCCTCACTGACCCCGCCCTGCCTCACTGACCCCGGCCCTGCCTCACTGACCCCGGCCCTGCCTCACTGACCTCTGCCTGCCTCACGACACCTGTCCTGCCTCATGACCCCTGTCCTGCCTCCCAACCACTGTCCTGCCTCACAACCCTTGTCCTGCCTCACAAACCACTGTCCTGCCTCACCAACCACTGTCCTGCCTCACCAACCACTGTCCTGCCTCACAACCCTTGTCCTGACCTCACCAACCACTGTCCTGCCTCACAACCACTGTCCTGCCTCACCAACCACTGTCCTGCCTCACGACCCTTGTCCTGCCTCACCAACCACTGTCCTGCCTCACCAACCACTGTCCTGCCTCACGACCCCTGCCCTACCTCTCCCACCCAACCATTCTCTCCCTCAATTATCCTCGTCCTCTCCTGCCCCCTGACTCCCCATTCCTTTGGATCTCTTCAGCAGTTCGTTTATAGCGGTTACTTTTTCTTCCTGTCCAGCATATTTTATCGTTGCCTTTCCCTCCTCATAACCCTTCCTAGTACCATATATCCATACTGACCTAGTGCTTCCTCCTCATAATTACCTCACCCTACCTCATCTCTCAACATTCACCTGTTATTTAATCCAGGTCTCCATATACATGATATTTTTCTTCCTTAATCTCTTCCTTCACTGTCCTCTTCCCCTACTCATCCTCTTCCTATCTCCCTGTACCACTTCTTTCTCATTAGTCTGCTTTTCCTTTACTCATTCCTTGCCTATCACGACCGCCTCCTCCTCCTCCCCTCCCACATCCTCCATTCATTCCTCTTCATATTTCCGCATCCTTCACTCATTACTTCAATATCACGACCTCATAATCCTTCCTCATCCTCTTAATACTGCTCTCATTGCTCCTTCTTCCCCTCCCCCATCTTTCCTCTTCCCTCACCCCTCCCCTGCCCCTTAGACCGTCCCTGCCTCTCTCCATCATCATTACAATCCCATAATGAGCATCTGATATTCCTGGAGGTAATTACACAGAAACCTCGTAAATCCCATAATTACGAAATGATGAGATGTAATATCCCACAAAAAAACATCTCCATATATAGTTGGTGAGTTATGATGTTGGCGTGGTTAGGAACGGCACCAGACCTGCTTGGTTAGGAACGGCACCAGACCTGCTTGGTTAGGAACGGCACCAGACCTGCTTGGTTAGGAACGGCACCAGACCTGCTTGGTTAGGAACGGCACCAGACCTGCTGGTTAGGAACGGCACCAGACCTGCTTGGTTAGGAACGGCACCAGACCTGCTTGGTTAGGAACGGCACCAGACCTGCTTGGTTAGGAACGGCACCAGACCTGCTTGGTTAGGAACGGCACCAGACCTGCTTGGTTAGGAACGGCACCAGACCTGCTTGGTTAGGAACGGCACCAGACCTGCTTGGTTAGGAACGGCACCAGACCTGCTTGGTTAGGAACGGCACCAGACCTGCTTGGTTAGGAACGGCACCAGACCTGCTTGGTTAGGAACGCACCAGACCTGCTTGGTTAGGAACGGCACCAGACCTGCTTGGTTAGGAACGGCACCAGACCTGCTTGGTTAGGAACGGCACCAGACCTGCTTGGTTAGGAACGCACCAGACCTGCTTGGTTAGGAACGGCACCAGACCTGCTTGGTTAGGAACGGCACCAGACCTGCTTGGTTAGGAACGGCACCAGACCTGCTGGTTAGGAACGGCTCCAGACCTGCTTGGTTAGGAACGGCACCAGACCTGCTTGGTTAGGAACGGCACCAGACCTGCTTGGTTAGGAACGGCACCAGACCTGCTTGGTTAGGAACGGCACCAGACCTGCTTGGTTAGGAACGGCACCAGACCTGCTTGGTTAGGAACGGCACCAGACCTGCTTGGTTAGGAAAGGCACCAGACCTGCTTGGTTAGGAACGGCACCAGACCTGCTTGGTTAGGAACGGCACCAGACCTGCTTGGTTAGGAACGGCACCAGACCTGCTTGGTTAGGAACGGCACCAGACTGCTTGGTTAGGAACGGCACCAGACCTGCTTGGTTAGGAACGGCACCAGACCTGCTTGGTTAGGAACGGCACCAGACCTGCTTGGTTAGGAACGGCACCAGACCTGCTTGGTTAGGAACGGCACCAGACCTGCTTGGTTAGGAACGGCACCAGACCTGCTTGGTTAGGAACGGCACCAGACCTGCTTGGTTAGGAACGGCACCAGACCTGCTTGGTTAGGAACGGCACCAGACCTGCTGGTTAGGAACGGCACCAGACCTGCTTGGTTAGGAACGGCACCAGACCTGCTTGGTTAGGAACGGCACCAGACCTGCTTGGTTAGGAACGGCACCAGACCTGCTTGGTTAGGAACGGCACCAGACCTGCTTGGTTAGGAACGGCACCAGACCTGCTTGGTTAGGAACGGCTCCAGACCTGCTTGGTTAGGAACGGCACCAGACCTGCTTGGTTAGGAACGGCACCAGACCTGCTTGGTTAGGAACGGCACCAGACCTGCTTGGTTAGGAACGGCACCAGACCTGCTTGGTTAGGAACGGCACCAGACCTGCTTGGTTAGGAACGGCACCAGACCTGCTTGGTTAGGAAAGGCACCAGACCTGTTTGGTTAGGAAAGGCACCTTCATTTCCTAGTTAGGAACGGTCTCCATATTTCCCCGTTGGAAACGGTACCCTTGTTTCCTGGTTAGGAACGGCACCCTCATTTGATGATGAGGAACGGCATCTTT
>WNGS01008507.1:12564613-12595094 GCA_020271785.1 Procambarus virginalis
ATTTCCTGATTGCACACGGCCCCCGGCACACCAGGTGCTTGGATCACTGGTGTCTGTAAGCAACAGAACACATCTTGAAAACCGAATTACTTAAGGATTCGCGGAATGACTTCCCCAAGGGTCGCACCTCTTTAACTAATGTATTATTATTTCCAGCATTTTAAAGACAGACGAAACCAGAAAATATTACGACGTTACACATCGGGACTTTAAACAAAGCCTGTGACTGCCTCGCGAAAAACTGATAAGGAAGGTAAAGATAGAGGTAAAGGAAAGAGGGTAGTGGAAGGTAACGGAGGAGACTGGAGGGTAACGGGGAGACTCGAAGGTAACGGGGAGACTGGAGGGTAATGGGTAGACTGGAGGGTAACGGAGGAGACTGGAGGGTAATGGGTAGACTGGAGGGTAACGGGTAGACTGGAGGGAAATGGGGAGACTGGAGGGTAACGGAGGAGCCTGGAGGGTAACGGAGGAGACTGGAGGGTAACGGGTAGACTGGAGGGAAATGGGGAGACTGGAGGGTAACGGGGAGACTGGAAGGTAACGGGGAGACTGGAGGGTAATGGGGAGACTGGAGGGTAACGGGGAGACTGGAGGGTAACGGGGAGACTGGAGGGTAACGGGGAGACTGGAGGGTAATGGGGAGATGGAGGGTAATGGGGAGACTGGAGGGTAATGGGGAGGACTGGAAGGTAACGGGGAGACTGGAGGGTAACGGGTAGACTGGAGGGAAATGGGGAGACTGGAGGGTAATGGGGAGACTGGAGGGTAACGGGGGAGAATGAAGGATAGTGGAGGGTATTGGAGGACATTGGGGAATAGTGGATAGTAGTGGAAAGTAGTGAGTATTGGAGGGTACTGGAGAATAGTGGAGGACAGTGGAGGGTACCGGAGAGAGTAGTGCAGGGAATTTGAGGGTGGTGGAGAGTAGTGGAAGGTCAGCATAAATGAGGCAAAGTCCATTATGGAAACTAGAGCCTCTGTTAATCATCTATATAAAACACCTTAAACAAAGTACTGAACAGCACGTTTTGCTGACGATAAAATAGTAACACGACGGCTTGTGTCGTTAAAATTGCAGATGCAGTTAAATGCTGATATTGTTGTCGTTATTAGGCCTGTAAGTTATATTAGAGGTACCATGTATCAGCTTAATGTCGAAATTGCCAAATCGTAATGCAAAAAAAAAAAAAAATCGTCATGACAGATCTTAAGTCAAAACACTAGTTTAGAAAGACCAAGATAAAGGGGAAATATGACATGTCTACAAAAGACAGGGTAAAACTATGGTGATATTAATGTGTTAAATATATCGATATAATATAGAATGCAAACAGTAGGTTGTAACTTGGCAAGTTTAGATTAAGACAAACTGCGTAGATACTGGATTGGAAATAGTGGTGTTCAATTATGGAACAAATTACCAGGTATATATGACAGACGGGAGATCTGGAGTGTTTCAAGCGAAGGTTAGACATATATGAATGTTTGTCTGGATAACCACCCGTTACTCGTCGACTCATCATACTAGAGCTGGTGAGTATACATACTAGAGATGTATACTATGTACTTGTTTTGTGTATATGTCAGGGGCAGTCAGTCGTGTAGTTTTCTCGGTTCATGTTAGTGACTCTACTCTAATTGGTCGTTTAATGAAATTTTATATTTGTAGAGTACAGAGTGAAACAAATGTAAATGGTTGCCTTTAAATGCAGATTCATACATCTTGAGTTTATCCTAGAATCAGATGGTGTAAGATAGAATGAAAGAAACTCGCAGAGTTCTACTTACTGAATTTCATGACTTAAGTTATAATGTTATCATCACATGGAGAAAGCAAGTTAGAAATTTCAATTTCTTTCTTCATTATGCACCCCATACCCATCCCGTGGGCGGTGGTGTAAAGGGTTACAGAGACACATAAACGGTTCAGGAACTAGGTTCCTGAACCTAGAGTTCCTGAGAGAGTTCCTAGAGTTCCCCAGAGTTCGTTTAGCTAAGCATGTGATAATCTTTTGAAGCTAGTTACACAATTGTTAATGTTACATACACATATCAATAATTTTTTATATCACAAGTGATTCAACAAGAGGCTCACAACAGTCATTATACAAGGCACTTTACATCTATGGTGAGTCACACAGTTACTAGTCTAGCTCCACACCCAACCAACTGGGCGGCAGCTTTACAGCCATGTGCAGGCTGCACCTACAGTCATGTGCAGGCTGCACCTACAGTCATGTGCAGGCTGCACCTACAGTCATGTGCAGGCTGCCCCTACAGTCATGTGCAGGCTGCACCTACAGTAAGCAAATTGTGTATACTTCGCTAAGATTCCTGGCAGTACATCATTATGAATGAAGTACTTACACATTTCTTGGACATCATTGATGGTGTTTAGAAAGACAGTGTTACGAACCCGATTCCATCGTCGGAGCACGGAGCAGCGACGTCAACGCCATCTGTGAGTCCGCTCCCGAAACCCCCACAAATTGGACGACGCCATCTAGTAGTGACAGGATTATACCAGCAAGAGGCGCTAGATTTCTGTCCTAGTCAGCTCGAGAGGTAGCTGGTGCTGACCTCTGGTGAGGTGGCGCCTAGAAAATCAGCGCCATCTGTTATAGGAGGAGTTGTATGTCTATGTCAGAGTACGTAAGTGATGTTTCCTAGTGTCCCATGTACTGACCAGTGTACTGATGACGTGTCTGTATCCACAGAGGCGACGTCGGGCTGCTGTGGTATGAGGAGAGTCAGTCTACCCAGGGCAGCCAATATCTCTCTACTCCATTCTGCTTTACGGAAGCAGTGAGCCGCCGCCGGAGAAGAACTGTGTAGTGTTCTACTGTCTGCCTGTGAGGTGGCAGTGACAGAATTCGGCGTACCCGGGACTGGCTAGCGGAAGAGACGACTGACAATAAGGTGCTACGGAGGAGTGTAACCAGCGGGTTGCAAGCAGCTCCTGCCAAGGGTTCGCTACCCTTGTATTTGTACTTGAAGAGGTCCAGCAGCGCGAGGCTGATGTTCTCTGCCAGCTCCAGGCTGGAGAGTGATTGTGGGCGTGCACGAAGAGCACCTAGTGAGACTGTGTTTTGGCTGGCCCGTGGCCAGGGTAGACTCGTTGGTGTTTCCCAGTACTGGTTGAGGACAGTACTGTGTGTTGAGGAAATATGGTAGCTGACAAGACTGCATCGATTGAGCATAGAGTAGCGGTTAGTATCCTATGAGAGAGGCACTTGTGTACATATTAAGTGTAGTAATACTTCCTTTAGGATTATATGTGGTGATGGGAAAGTAATTATGTGAATATATTGATGAAGTGTCGTATTCAATGCACCTCTCCATTGTGTTTAACTTGCATTACCGAGCTCACTCCTTGAAAGCCACTACTAACTTTGGGCCGGATACCAGAACTTTAGTTCCACCAGCAAAGAACCCGGTTGCGACCCATTGTGGCCGTAACAGATAGGTCTTAAAAATGTTGCATGGTAAAGCTTCTACTAGTGCATCTTTCTCATCCTATATCTAGTTATACTTCTTATTTTTCATCTCATGATGAGCTACGGTGAGCCCGTAAACGTTCCTCTAACTCTTCCTTTTGTACTGTTCTCCTTTTAAGCTTCCACCTCTCCTCTTTTCTCCCATTCCTCTATCACTCAACCAATTTATTACATTATACATATGTGAAAGTTGTCAACTATGAAACCCCTTCCATCTATTAAACTATTGCAAGAACTACTTGACGTTTCTTATTATTATTAACATCTTTATTGACAAATTAATTACAATTTTGCCGTTTCTATAGCTCGCACAACGGATGAAAGAATCCTCAAGGACATAACCGATAGGAACATCACCTTTTCAACTCTGAACAAAAAAAAAGATCGCTAAAGTGTTCATAAAGAACTCAGTATTATTTTGGAAACCGAAGTAATGAATGTTCTTTGTGCATTTATCTGTCCTCCTGGGACAGCGACAACGCTCTCAACATGCAAGCAGGATGATGATAACTCAAGGCTCAACACTGCAAAACACAATGTGGACTACTGAAGATCGCAGCATTTCTTCACAAATATCAAATCATCAAATGAGATATATTCATCTTAATCACCGAAATAACTGACATATGTACAATCTCTTGTTTCTATAACAAAATACCTCCGCATCACACACTCATAACATTATTAACCAACTCGTGCCCTTTCACCAATAAGACTAAAAGAATGCAGGACCCGATTAACCTGTCCTCTCGACAGAGTAATCAACTCATGACAACATACTGGTCCAGGGTACAGGACCAGGCCAGGTTCCTGTTTATGAATAAATCCTGAATTATATCTTGCATTAATTTTCCCTGTGGCTCTGAGGAGGCTAAGAGAAAGCATAGCACATGTGAAATGTGCTGAACTTGGCCCATTTCATTAGGCCCAAGTCAAGAAGAACTAAGAAATATAGAACAATAATCGTGTTAATTAATTTTTGCAGTAACTATAATTATTTGTCTACACGCATTACATATTTATATATGACAAAGTATAGTTAAAAACGCGTCTAAATTTACAGAAAAATGTAATAATTACCGAGATTTATAACAAAAAGTCGAGGAATATTGGGATAAAGTTGTGTGTATCTCACATTATAACTTGGTGGCGGCGGGAGTGGTCGAGGACGTGCAGCTGTGTGTGTGTATTTATAAGCTGCGTAGCTCAAGTTATGAAGTCATTATGGAGTCAAATTAGAAATGGGACGAGAGCGCCGAACTTGGTCCCTTAACAGAGGAAACTTGTAGCCCGGGTCGCCACACCTACACTACCCCCCCCCCCTTCCCGGGTCGCAACACCCACACCTCCCCCTTCCTGGGTCGCTACACCCAGACAACAGAAGGGTCACAGTTTATAACCACAGAACGACGACTATTTTCTATCGACGGTTAATTTGACGGTATGTGTAACAAGCTTGTCCAATGATCAAACTTACAAAGGTGTTTACAGAAATGTATTGTTTCTCGTATACAGTGCAGTGGTACAAATAATTTATCACAGGCATAAAAGTTAGTAGTTAAAGAAAGCTAAAAGTTGCCCCTTTTAGTTGGATGCCCCTAAAAATTGAATGGTGAACCGAATTTGTTTACAAGTCAATTTAAGGCATTTAATGGTTCACAAGTAAATAAATTTAATACATTTTTTAGATCTTAACTCTCGAAGAACGAAAATGCAAACGACATAGCAGTATCATTCTCAGATTAATAATTAAACAAAGGAATTTAAATAATACAAAAATAAGAAAAACGAGAGTAAAACATATTAAATGGAAAAGGTATATCAAGACTGGAAATATATTTTAAAAATGAGGCCAAGTTTCCAGGAACTAGTTCATTATCCAGCCTTGATAATGATGCTCCCTCGTCACAACTCTTGTCTCATTTCTTATTATATTTCCACCTTCCATATGAGGATGTCTTGGGGCGAATCTTAACGGTATTCTCAATGATTTCTGCCCTCGTCGCATCTCAACAAACCAAGAATATCTGACCATACTACAAATATATATTTAACTCACTGCTCTTTGGTCACTTATAAAATCAAGGCAACGTTTTCTCTATCAAATATATCACAAACTATAGCACGCAAGCATCTGGAATTTTCACAGTAAATGTTAAGTGGAGCTTCATTAACCCAGAGCTGCAGCGTCACCAACAACACCAGTACTAACCCGGAGCAAAACTTGAAGAAATACAATATGGCGAAGGAAATAAAGGCCTAAGAATATATGGATAGAAGAACAATGCGTAGAAGAGTACGCAAGGTAAGGCAGGGCCACCATGATGGCTGGGTGCCACCATGATGGCTGGGTGCCACCATGATGGCTGGGTGCCGCCATGATGGCTGGGTGCCGCCATGATGGCTGGGTGCCGCCATGATGGCTGGGTGCCGCCATGATGACTGGGTGCCACCATGATGGCTGGGTGCCACCATGATGGCTGGGTGCCACCATGATGGCTGGGTGCCACCATGATGGCTGGGTGCCGCCATCTGGGCAGGGCAGCAGTTATAGGTGCTACTCGACGCCAAAATAGGTCAGTGTTCTAGCAAAACTTAATTAAGTGCCTTTTACGTCAATAGTACGATGGTCCTCATCGGTACTATAAGTGCTTCCTAAACAGGGGGATTCGAACCTTAGATAGCCTGGCGCTCCAAATGTCAGGGCATATCCAATTCTGTCACTTTCTATTGTCGTTGTTCTAAGCATTACCATTGTTACACCAACATTCCGTTTTCTGCTGCAGTGCCAACGCGTCAACGTTGACTTCTACTAGGAATATTACATACTACTGCTATTTAATAGACTATTACATCCTTTATTAATAGTTCAATTAAAGCAATTATACGACGCACTCAACGCACACGAGATAATATAAACACGTACTGTATACATATCCATGAGCACAGGCACTATAATAATAATAATAATAATAATAATAATAATGTATATTAGGTAAAGTACATACATACAAAATGAGTTACAAACATAATGAGGGATTTCTAGGTAGAAAAGTGTATACTATGCCTAAAGTCACAAATACGCATATTGTTTCTGGCACTGTATACATATCCATGAGCACACACACACACACACACACACACACACACACACACACACACACACCACACACACACACACACACACACACACACACACACACACACTCCCCGTGATCACGTCTACAATTAGAGGCACTTCCGTAGTTTCAGTATAAACTCTTGCGATTCAACAATGGCGATAGTTCCCGAGGCAGCCACAAGTGGCGCTGCAAGCGATAATGGAAGTGATAATCAAGAGAACAGGTAAATGCGCACAGTGTAAAAATAAACTGTGATTCATTCAATTGTTTGGCGACGATTGTGGTAAAGTGTAATGAGGGTTGAGGTGACGAGCAAACCCATAACAATACCACCAGGGGCGCGCGATTGAACAAGGTTATTCAAAACTCAATATCCCTCTGCAATTCTCACGGAGAAAACACAAATTGAGAAGAAGATATATTTAATCAAAGCCTAAAAAAAATGCTTTATAAAAAAAATTCCTCCTCTTTTTAAAGTTATAATATTGTCAAAAAGGCCTCGAGCGCAGATGTTGAAATATGGAAATAAGATGTCAATTAAGCGAGTTCCCAAAACATTAATTCATTCACTAACTAAATTTTTCAGATCTTATAATCAAATTTGAGCACTCATTACTAACTCTTCTTGGCTGAATTAAGACAAAAGTTAGTATAATTGTGAAAATTAATGAGGATTGGTTTCGAGTGTTGCCGTCCTGGACCTCGAGGAGACAGTCACTGACGACACAACGACGGAAACGACAGGGAGAGGCTGTGGAGAGAGTGCCAGATGTCGTGGTGGCACCCGAGTACACATCTGGCATGAGGTGTACTCATGACACTCTGAGAACACCTCAGTGTTTCAGAAGTTGGGATAGAAAGCAGAGAGAGAGAGAGAGAGAGAGAGAGAGAGAGAGAGAGAGAGAGAGAGAGAGAGAGAGAGAGAGAGAAACAGAGAGAGAGAGTGAGAGAGCGAGAGGCTTCTGGAACCAGGAGAAAGGGCCAGAATCATCTACCTGAGGCAGAGAGGCTAACATCTGAGGATTAAAGTGCCGGAGTGTTCACAAGAGGAAAGACGGTTTGGGAGGTCATAAGATAAGGAATAAACTAGAGAGTTTAGAGAGGGCAGAGAGCTTAGGGGAAGTAAGGTGAAAGGGGAGAAAGGAGTTAAGGGTTGGAGACTGGTTAAAGGGTACGTGAAAGGATGCAGGGGATTAAATGGAAAAGTGAGAGAGTAAAGGGAATTAAATGGTAAAGTTAGAAGATTAAAGGCTGCAGCACGAGCACCACCACCAGTAGTACCAACACCACCAGTAGCCCCAACACCACCAGTAGCCCCAACACCACCAGTAGCACCAACACCACCAGTAGCCCCAACACCACCAGTAGTACCAACACCACCAGTAGCCCCAACACCACCAGTAGCCCCATCACCACCAGTAGCCCCAACACCACCAGTAGCCCCAACACCACCAGTAGCCCCAACACCACCAGTAGCCCCAACACCACCAGTAGCCCCAACACCACCAGTAGCCCCAACACCACCAGTAGCACCATCACCACCAGTAGCCCCACACCACCAGTAGCCCCAACACCACCAGTAGCCCCAACACCACCAGTAGCCCCAACACCACCAGTAGCCCCAACACCACCAGTAGCCCCAACACCACCAGTAGCCCCAACACCACCAGTAGCCCCAACACCACCAGTAGCCCCAACACCACCAGTAGCCCCAACACCACCAGTAGCCCCAACACCACCAGTAGCCCCAACACCACCAGTAGCCCCAACACCACCAGTAGCCCAACACCACCAGTAGCCCCAACACCACCAGTAGCCCCAACACCACCAGTAGCCCAACACCACCTGTAGCACCAACACCACCAGTAGCCCCAACACCACCAGTAGCACCATCACCACCAGTAGTACCAACACCACCATCTGTGGTGTTGGTGGTGTCAAAAGCAGTTTAGAGGTCAATATATGCCGCCAAGGAGCTTGGTCCTGCCTAATAAAATAATCACCAAAGTAAGCATGAGTGTTTCTTCCAGAAAGGAAACCATACAGGTTAGGACAAGTTGAGGTCTAATTTGAAACATTAGCCTGGAGTGTATAGTCCTCACAAGAACTTTACACATACAGGTCAGAGAGATACTGCTCTGGGTTTTTGTGAATTGAGCTTGGGTCTTGGTATTATGAGTCCCTGTGTCTAGTTGTCAGGTAAGACACCCTACTTCAGACTCTGATTAAACAGTTCTAGCTGAGGACTCTTTGACAGCTCAGCAAGTATCATGGTGTAGTATGTTATGCCGTCCTCTTCAGGAGGGGCAGCCTTACCTTTCATAGGTGCATTTTTTATTTAAAATGGAATTGTGTCATAGTTATCATCTGGACCTATTTCACTACAAGCAATGTCATGTTGAAGTTTCGAGTTATATGGGTACTTGTAGGACGTGTTCTATATCCAGAGGTAGGTTTTTTAAACTGGCAGTGTTTGTAAATGCCATCCTTCACCAACTCCTGCCCTGCCTCCCTGACCCCGGCCTTGCCTCACTGACCCGGCCCTGCCTCACTGACCCCGGCCTTGCCTCACTGACCCCGGCCCTGCCTCGCTGATCACGGCCCTGCCTCACTGACCCCGGCCCTGCCTCGCTGATCACGGCCCTGCCTCACTGACCCCGGCCCTTCCTCACTGACCCCGGCCCTGCCTCACTGACCCCGGCCCTGCCTCACTGACCTCGGCCCTGCCTCACTGATCCCGGCCCTGCCTCACTGACCCCGGCCCTGCCTCACTGACCCCGGCCCTGCCTCACTGAACCCGGCCCTGCCTCACTGACCCCGGCCCTGCCTCACTGACCCCGGCCCTGCCTCACTGACCCTCTGTCCTGCCTCACGACACCTGTCCTGCCTCATGACCCCTGTCCTGCCTCACCAACACTGTCCTGCCTCACCAACCACTGTCCTGCCTCACGACCCTTGTCCTGCCTCACCAACCACTGTCCTGCCTCACCAACCACTGTCCTGCCTCACCAACCACTGTCCTGCCTCACCAACCACTGTCCTGCCTCACCAACCACTGTCTGCCTCACGACCCTTGTCCTGCCTNGGGGGAACTCCTCTATAAGTGAGCGAGTATACATTAATAGAGAACTGTGATCCGCTGACCGACACAACGCGCTGGTCATGCTGTGTGAATTGTATTTTTAGTGTACTGACTGTATTTTACGAGGGCTCGGACAACACGACGGGAAATGCCTTGACATGAGCCAAGAGACGTAAGGAACTTTTTCAGTGTCAGAGTAGCTAACGGATGGAATGCATTAGGCAGTGATGTGGTGGAGGCTGACTCCATACACAGTTTCAAATGTAGATATGTAGAGCCCAGTAGGCTCAGGAACCTGTACACCAGTTGATTGACAGTTGAGAGGCGGGACCAAAGAGCCAAAGCTCAACCCCCGCAAGCACAAATAGGTGAGTACAAATGGTGAGTACACAAAACCTGTCTTCGCGGATGAGTGGTCAATGCTCGGGGGTCGTACTCCTAAGTGGCCGGGCTCGATACCCGGCCGAGGAAGAAACAAATATGTAAGAGTCTCTTTCACTTGATACCCCTGTTTACCTAGCAGTAAATGGGTATCTGAGAGTTAAATAGGTGCTACGGGCTGCTTGGGGATGTGTGTTGTGCGTGTAAGATAAAAATGGGTTTCCATTTAATATATTAAGCAACGACGTTTAGAAAGGCCAAGAGCTAACAGCGCGATGTTGCAGGCAGAGGTAAAAAGCTCCCAATTCTCCCAACAGCCTCCATCTCACACAACTTACAGCTTCTCATAACCCCTATCACATCAATCAATTCGTCCTCACACAACTCATAACCACAAAATACATCTTGTATGTTTGTTATCTCGACCAAAAATCTCATAACACCCACGAGGTCTTCACATTCTCATTCACTCCTCACGTAGTCGCATACACCTCAAAACAGCTGCTCTTCCTCAAAACTCTCCTCACCCTCCTCATTACCACTTCTCAAACCCAATAACTCCTTCACACACCGATAATTCCCTCACGGGCCTCATAATGTACTAAGATACTCCTTAATCTACTAATAGACCCCTAATCTCCTCACAGACTCTCATAATCTCCTTATACCAACATAATTTCTTCCCAGAACCCCTAATCTCCTCACAGACACCCTAATCTCACAAACCCCACAATCTCCCTCACGAAACCCCTCATCCCCACTCCCGCCACACACACTCCGCCACATGCCTCTTTATACCCTCATAAGCACTCATGATCTCTTCACATACACACAGGAGATATAATAAGAAACTGGAGGAAGTAATGAGGAGTTAAAAGTGCCTGGAGCTGGTGCCTAGTAGAGGGGGGGGGGGGTGGAAGGTAGATAATGGGTACAAGGGAGAATGAAGAGGAGGAGAAGAAGGGGGTTTAAGGGAAGGGGCGCTTGAAGGGGATGAATAAGGGCCAGGCAAGTAAAAAAGCAGGATAGCTGGGTGGTGGTTCGTGGATGATGGGGAGAGAGGAGGGGGCCATACAGGGTTAGGGGTGGTGCATGGTGGGGGGTTCCAAGGGGTGGGGGAGAGGGAAGGATGGGCACACGTCCACCATTGTCACACTACAGCGCCACGCTCTCAACCCTACTCTTGTTATTCTAATGGACAGGACTGGTCATCTTCGGGGACCCTTTCATATCAATATACAACCTCGTCACAGTCATTGCTAAAATTTAAAAAATATTCGTAAAAAAGGCACACTCCGTGGGGCACAGTATACATCAGCGTTATATTTCTGTATACTAACATTAATAAATATATGTATTTTTTGTACAGAAACTTCACAAATACCCTCAAGATAAACTTCCCCAAAGACAGAATTTGTCGTCAATTTTAACAAGGCCTCCCCGTCTTACACCCCTGGAGAGGTCAAAGACACCATACAACGTACTGAGGAGGACTGTTTAAAAATATCCGGGTCTATTCTTCTTCGCCCTCCCATTCTTCCTCACAATTAAATAATTAGAATGAATATTATTTAGTTCCATTAAGACGCGTTACCTTTGAACGCACTCCTAATGAAAGTAGAGACTGAGTGACTTCCTCAGCTGATGTAAGGGAGCATCGTAGTTACGCCCTGACTACTGTAGAGTAATCGTGCCATGATGTGACCAGTGAGGAGGAGGTTCACAAGTTGGACTCAGCCTCACCTTGTTTCTCTTCTTTATTTCCACAACCCCAACACCTCCAGTCCTTAATGGGTCTAACAAACTGTGGAAGGACTTCAGAAAGCAATAATAATAGGTCGTTATGGTGATCCAGCAGCTGTTTAGTTGTTCAAGGTTATCTATACAAGGTTACTACACTCAATATGTTAAAACCCATGATGTTCCAGCAGGTGCTGACGTTGTTCCAGCAGGTGCTGACGTTGGTCCAGCAGGTGCTGACGTTGATCCAGCAGGTGCTGACGTTGGTCCAGCAGGTGCTGACGTTGGTCCAGCAGGTGCTGACGTTGGTCCAGCAGGTGCTGACGTTGGTCCAGCAGGTGCTGACGTTGGTCCAGCAGGTGCTGACGTTGGTTCAGCAGGTGCTGACGTTGGTCCAGCAGGTGCTGACGTTGGTCCAGCAGGTGCTGACGTTGGTCCAGCAGGTGCTGACGTTGGTCCAGCAGGTGCTGACGTTGGTCCAGCAGGTGCTGACATTGGTCCAGCAGGTGCTGACGTTGGTCCAGCAGGTGCTGACGTTGGTCCAGCAGGTGCTGACGATGTTCCAGCAGGTGCTGACGTTGTTCCAGCAGGTGCTGACGTTGGTCCAGCAGGTGCTGACGTGGGTCCAGCAGGTGCTGACGTTGGTCCAGCAGGTGCTGACGTTGGTCCAGCAGGTGCTGGCGTTGTTCCAGCAGGTGCTGACGTTGGTCCAGCAGGTGCTGACGATGTTCCAGCAGGTGCTGACGTTGTTCCAGCAGGTGCTGACGTTGGTCCAGCAGGTGCTGACGTTGGTCCAGCAGGTGCTGACGTTGGTCCAGCAGGTGCTGACGTTGTTCCAGCAGGTGCTGACGTTGTTCCAGCAGGTGCTGACGTTGGTCCAGCAGGTGCTGACGTTGGTCCAGCAGGTGCTGACGTTGGTCCAGCAGGTGCTGACGTTGGTCCAGCAGGTGCTGACGTTGGTCCAGCAGGTGCTGACGTTGGTCCAGCAGGTGCTGACGTTGATCCAGAAGGTGCTGACGTTGGTCCAGCAGGTGCTGACGTTGGTCCAGCAGGTGCTGACGTTGATCCAGAAGGTGCTGACGTTGGTCCAGCAGGTGCTGACGTTGATCCAGCAGGTGCTGACGTTGATCCAGCAGGTGCTGACGTTGGTCCAGCAGGTGCTGACGTTGGTCCAGCAGGTGCTGATGTTGGTCCAGCAGGTGCTGACGTTGGTCCAGCAGGTGCTGACGTTGGTCCAGCAGGTGCTGATGTTGGTCCAGCAGGTGCTGACGTTGATCCAGCAGGTGCTGACGTTGGTTCAGCAGGTGCTGACGTTGGTCCAGCAGGTGCTGACGTTGGTCCAGCAGGTGCTGACGTTGGTCCAGCAGGTGCTGATGTTGGTCCAGCAGGTGCTGACGTTGGTCCAGCAGGTGCTGACGTTGGTCCAGCAGGTGCTGATGTTGGTCCAGCAGGTGCTGACGTTGATCCAGTAGGTGTTGACGTTGTTCCAGCAGGTGCTGACGTTGGTCCAGCAGGTGTTGACGTTGTTCCAGCAGGTGCTGACGTTGTTCCAGCAGGAGCTGACGTTGGTCCAGCAGGTGTTATCGTTGTTCCACCAGGCGTTATCGTTGTTCCAACAAAGGCTCACGTTAGTCCAGTATACGCTAAAGTTGTACCAGCAGGTGCTAATATTATTCCAGCAAATCCTAAGTGTTCAAAGCAGCCACTATTAATAAAAATAACACATTTAAAGCAGCCTTTGGTGGTTCTCTATTAACACACTAAGGGAGTTTATCTGGCCCGGAAAGTTTTTTTTATCGACCCATTATACAGTTTTGTGGAATCTGACTAAATTCCAGCAACCTATAATAGTATTCCAGTATCTTAAAGTGGTATTCAGGCTATTCCTGATGCAATCCACGCATTCTTTCACAGCTAGCTGGTCTTCCGCAAGACGTGGCTGCTGTTCCAAGAGCTCCTGTTGTTGTTCCATCAGGTTCTAGTTGCCTTTAGTCGTGCATTAAGCATCCGGCAGTGAAGGCATTCATCTGTGTGTAGCAGTGGTGATGGCATCTAACGTCTCTAGTCTTGAATAGGTTAACCATCCGTGGCGGTGGTGTAGGACATCTGGTCTTCATCAACCGTCACTACCATTTGAGTTCCACCACACCATCACCACAGGTGTTGCCACCACACCATCACCACAGGTGTCGCCACTACACCATCACCATAGGTGTCGCCACCACACCCTCACCACAGGTGTCGCAACCACACCATCACCACAGGTGTAATATCCAACACATCATCACCACCACAGGTGTCGCCACCACACTACCACAACCACTACCTGTGTCACCTCCATCACACCACAGGTGTCACCTCCACCACAACTACCACCACCGGCGCCGCCGCCGCCTTTGTTTTACTGAAAAGGTATCTAGTTAACGGTTCCTTTATTCAAGGCACGTTTTGCTAAACTGCTTATTAATTTTACGGTCAGAGTTTAAAATAGCGTCGGCGTCAGGGGTGCGTTACACAACCCATAAAATTGAGATCCTGACAAAACGGTTGGTTGTTTCTCGTGACTCGTTCATGGCTTCTAAACGAGCCAATAGGGTGCTATGTCATCTCCAGCGACAAGGTTCAAAATACGAAGGCAAGCGACGAGGAAAACCGACTATAAGGCGGACGAAGGGTTTGGTGCCTTGTGGGCGGCAGGTTTTCAATATGTATGAGGTGCTAAGGTTTTCATCATACGAGTCGTGCCACCCTTTTTACACCTTTGAGCACACCGGCGAGGAACATGAAAGTGCATACATTTCCCTTCCTCCTTCAGGTGCATAATTTCATTTGAAACTACAGCCAGCCCTTACAGGTTATAGTGCGTGCTCCCTCCCCGCCACCCACCTCCTCATACCTTGTAATGGGAAATGCACCACGTCTCGACGGGCTATTAAATCCGGTGTTCAGAGGAAGCTGATTCTCTACAGCACAGTACGTCATTAACGTATGAAAAGGTTTAGGTATGCCGGTGTTGTATTTATGGCGCTGGCATGTTAGATCCCGCCAGGAGATACTCTTGCTTGTAGCTTATTACCAAACACAATAAATAGTTTCTGAACTAACACGAGGGTTAATTATTATGTGGTTCTCTTCACACAGCCTTTACTGAGCAAGATTTTCTTACCTAGACGTACTCGCCTAGGAATGCCGTCTATGTTTCTTATATGATTTTAGTAACGGTGAATAAAGAATAAAGTAACAGTGTTAATAATAATGTTATTAATCAGTTAAACCTGTCAACACAAAAAGCCTAAACGGAGACATTCCAGCATACAAAACCACCCCTCATGATAAGCAATATTCAATAACTTACACGTGATTTTAAGGCCTGTAAAAATGCTATCTTGACAAATTTTACTGCAACTTTTTGTAACAAAGAAGAGCGAAACTCAGACAGCAACGTGGATGGCCCAAGCAAACACTAAACTCCTTCGTTAACAACGAGTTCGTTTGGTGTTGGGTTGCAGGCCAACCCACTGCGGGAGGGTCATTAAGGTCACCAGACCTTGCTGACTAACCAGCGAGTATAATGTTCAGGACTAAAGTACAGTAATCTATAACGTGTATAACAGAGTCTATACACTGAGAAGCAGGATGAAGCTCTACATATGTAAATCTTTAAAATCCCGGTCACTTTAAAATATGACAAATTTACTATTCATTTGCAACACATTTTGCACTTCGGGAACTCTAGTAACTCTGCCGCATACGTGTAGACGTCTGAGAGAGACACATCCCGTCTGAATAAAAACCCTCTAAAACTTGAATTACCATAAACCCACTAATATTAACCCACACACAATCTTCATTCCCATTCTTCCGGGACGACAAGTGTTTTATGCAATATATTGTAACAAAACCTACCAGCCTACATCATCCAATCTTGCTACGTCAAAAGAAGTCAAATTTCAATGTTTTTACATTTCATACATTCACACAATGTGTACGCTTGAGTCACCAGGAAGCAAAGCTACGTACAGGCCGCAGCGCGAGGTGGGTATCACATCCGAATAGCTAACAAACAGACGTATTCACATGGTGAACAATTGAGTAAGGAGCATAATTCACTCCTTGCAAATATGACAGGACACAGCAGTAAACTGTTTCTGCTTACTTTAGCCCTAAGACTCACCCCATACAACGCATTAACCCAATCACATTTTATTTGCTGACACGACCAGATCTTATATATACAGGAATACTAGCCCTAATTTTTGCAGAAATAAATAAAAATACCCTCACATAAACGTTCAACTTGCTGGACTTCAAAAACAAGTTGGTAATTTCTGAGCTAAAACTAATCCAAGAAAACGAATGTGTTGATGTGCACGAGGCTAGCAGCAGGATACTCCCAGCAGGGAGGAGGTCCATGTATGAAGCCATTCCCTGACACACCTTGTGTCCCCGGCTTTATTTATTATGTCAAATTCAACTTAACTTCTAGCCGTAGTCATCACATTTTAAGTATTGTCTAGGTTTTTGTTATTGCATACGAAACATATTTATTTGTATAACACCTATATATTGATATATTTCCTTTCATTCACCTGGCCACTAGGAGAGACTAACCGCCCACCCCACGAGCATGAGGCCAACGCTCACGCTCCATATATATTGCTGATCCTCATGGGCTGCTCGCTCTCTCTCTCTCTATAATATTTTTTTTTTGGGGGGTAGTAAAGAGGGAGGAGAGGCAAAGGTGAAGGGAAGTATAGAAGTGGGAAATACAGTGAGAGGGTAATAATTAATACATTATGTGGAGGGTAACTGAAAAATTATTTCAATAATTTTTCAATTACCCTCGACAGTGAAGAGAAACGTAAGAAATATTGAGAAGATTCGTGCTAGAATTATTAATCTACTTTCAGTCATATTCAACAACATATGTCTACAAGAAAGACTACTACCAAAATATATTTATATATAAGTATCTTTTGGTAGCAGTCTTTCTTTTAAACATATTTAGTTGAAAACGACAGAAAGTTTTAGATTTATGATTCTGGTATGAATCCTCTCTATATTCCTTATGTTTTTCTTCACTGAAGCAGGAAGTTGAAAAATAATTCTCCAAAGTTCATTTTTACTTGTTATTTGGGTCTGACGCCTAGTGATGCGTTTCGTAAGGTCTCACCTTACATTCTCAAAGACAAATTCTAGTGTTGGCACTTGATTATATCCTCTTATGGTGAAGTGGTAAGGTGACATATAGATGAATGACAATACATGGGTATTAATAAGGTATTCAATGTATCAGCACAGAGTGTGACATGTTGGCAGCTTATGTTCTTCTGGTTGCTTTCGTTGTTCTTGTTGTTTTAGGTTTAGCTACTCAGAACGAAATGTCCATGTAGCACGGGCTATGGTGAGCCCGTAATTGAGTTCGGTTATTCGCGATAATCTTGTTACTCTGGTATTTGGGTCAAAGAATTAAATGGAGGTGGGGTTTCCTCATTTTTCCCTATTTCTTTTTCGCTTCTGTTTTAGTCTTGTTTTAATAGCATTATCTTGGTGGCGGATGTTGCTTCCGTTCCTGTTGCAGGAACATAAGGAGCCAACACGTCACACTCTATGAGGCGTCATCTCGGGGGGGGGGGGGGGAGGCGTCCTCTCAGGGGTAGGTACACCTGGCTTGGTCGCCATCCCCGCCTGTTTTTAATTCATGGACCAATCACGTAGGGACAAAACTAGGCTACAAATTGCGCTCTTGACATTTAGTATGACGTGTGTGTCGCTTACATTAATGATACAGAAGAGAAAAATACTGAAACCTATCTGAAACCTATGCTACTTAATTCCCGACCAAGAACTTAATTCTAATTCTTCTACGATAATGATATTCAATAGATTTTTATAATATTTAATTCCATGTTCTTTTCGTAAAAACACGAACAATGATTACTTGAAGAAAATGTAATCTAATTCTGCATTTACATTTAGACGGGTTATAACAGTGGCGACTTAAAACTGTTGGCCGTCACACGCAAGGTGGGCGACCACACTACAGGAGACCAGAGTTATTCACGGGCTAAAGATGTTATCTGAATACCACTAGTTTTTGTATGATTATCATTTTGTCATCAAAGTTCATGTTCAGATTTGAATTATTTATGTCATATTAAGAGTGTAGGTTCTGGTTTAGACACAAACGAGTTGCAGCTCCAGGTGCAGAGTGCTATTGTTAGCAGTATTATTATTTACCCATTAAGAGTTAAATAAGCTTGTGACCGAATTGACATACCATTAAGATATGGAACAGCTGAATTTGTATATTATTTCTCTGCTCAGCGTATGTTAATATGCATATATGTATATTCTGGTAGGTTAAGTGTCAATGTGTGTGGACACATGTTGCTGACTGATGTATTACAGGACTGTATGTCCTGACTGATACAGGACTTGTATTAACGGTTACCTGTGAGGAAGAAGGCGGCCTAGCAGACGCCATACTTGGTTTCTATCATAACACACCGACAATATTACTTATTTTTGTCACAGTAACTGCAACTGTGTTTGAAGACGTTATCTAGTGACTTGAGCACGGTACGAAATGTTACTATATGTCTGGACATAGTCGCCATTTTAGAATTTTATTCATGGTATTAGAGGTTAATGTTTTAGTATAAATTCCATTGATAATTTCCAAAATTGTAAGATGTCGTGTCATAAAGTTGTAAGTTTCTTAATAGCACAGAAAAACATCATACGAGTTTTGAACTATAGTCTCGGTATGTATTATACTGTAAAATCCAATACAGTAATTTGTAATATTCATTAAATGATTGTATCCCTAATAGTTTCTCAGGCTTTTTTAAACTTGTTAACTTTTGTGTGAACTTCTCTTAGATAACCTAAGTTCTAGAGTAAATATAATATAATTCTCAGATTACTTTTAGATGGGAGCCGGACCTAGCTTAGCTTTAAGGTAAGATTTAACTAAAGTGTGTAATACAAATCATGTCCAGCAATAAGTCCAGGTACAGGATCAGACCAAGGTACAGGACCAGCCCAGGGTACAGGGCCAGGCCAGGGTACAGGACCAGGACAGGGTACAGGACCAGCCCAGGGTACAGGGCCAGGCCAGGGTACAGGGCCAGGCCAGGGTACAGGACCAGGCCAAGGTACAGGACCAGACCAGGGTACAGGGCCAGGCCAGGGTACAGGGCCAGGCCAGGGTACAGGACCAGGCCAAGGTACAGGACCAGGCCAGGGTACAGGACCAGGCCAAGGTACAGGACCAGACCAGGGTACAGGGCCAGGCCAGGGTACAGGGCCAGGCCAGGGTACAGGACCAGGCCAAGGTACAGGACCAGACCAGGGTACAGGACCAGCCCAGGGTACAGGGCCAGGCCAGGGTACAGGGCCAGGCCAGGGTACAGGACCAGGCCAGGATATAGGACCAGGCCAAGGTACAGGACGAGGACAGGGTACAGGTCCTGGCCAGGGTACAGGTCCTGGCCAGGGTACAGGACCAGGCCAGGGTACAGGACCAGGCCAGGGTACAGGACCAGGCCAGGGTACAGGTCCTAGCCAGGGTACAGGACCAGGCCAGGGTACAGGACCAGGCCAGGGTACAGGACCAGGCCAAGGTACAGGACCAGGCCAGGGTACAGGACCAGGCAAGGGTACAGGACCAGGCCAGGGTACAAGACTAGGCCAGGGTACAGGACCCTGGCCTACAGTCCATCAGGCTGTTCCTAGGAGCGCAGCCCCACATATCCACTACAGCCCAGTAATTGACGTATCGCCACAATAAGTCTGCCATTTGACAACGGAAACTCACACGTGTAATGTACTAAAATGAATGGCACGTTGACCCCAAGAGGTCAGGTCAGGCGGAACACGTGTTAAAGACCAGCCAGACACCGCGACCTGTTAATCGGATAATTGCAGTTGTCACCTGCGCCGGCTTCCATCAGTGAGCAGACGCATTTCCCATTGTTTTGATCGCAAGATAGCTCCAGCGTATTTCTATAGGCATAGCTTAGCTCCTTGGCTTCCATGAACACCGGAGCAATGTATTATGTAACCTCAACCTCGCTCAGGTTGAGGTCACCCCAGGAGCCAGGCTGGTGGTGGGGCGCTCTACCACCCGTTACTCGTCGACTCATCATACTAGAGCTGGTGAGTATACATACTAGAGATGTATACTATGTACTTGTTTTGTGTATATGTCAGGGGAAGTCAGCCGTGCAGTTTTCTCGGTTCATGTTAGTGACTCTACTCTAATTGGTCGTTTAATGAAATTTTATATTTGTAGAGTACAGAGTGAAACAAATGTGAATGGTTGCCTTTAAATGCAGATTCATACATCTTGAGTTTATCCTAGAATCAGATGGTGTAAGATAGAATGAAAGAAACTCGCAGAGTTCTACTTACTGAATTTCATGACTTAAGTTATAATGTTATCATCACATGGAGAAAGCAAGTTAGAAATTTCAATTTCTTTCTTCATTATGCACCCCATACCCATCCCGTGGGCGGTGGTGTAAAGGGTTACAGAGACACATAAACGGTTCAGGAACTAGGTTCCTGAACCTAGAGTTCCTGAGAGAGTTCCTAGAGTTCCCCAGAGTTCGTTTAGCTAAGCAAGTGATAATCTTTTGAAGCTAGTTACACAATTGTTAATGTTACATACACATATCAATAATCTTTTTATATCACAAGTGATTCAACAAGAGGCTCACAACAGTCATTATACAAGGCACTTTACATCTATGGTGAGTCACACAGTTACTAGTCTAGCTCCACACCCAACCAACTGGGCGGCAGCTTTACAGCCATGTGCAGGCTGCACCTACAGTCATGTGCAGGCTGCACCTACAGTCATGTGCAGGCTGCACCTACAGTCATGTGCAGGCTGCCCCTACAGTCATGTGCAGGCTGCACCTACAGTCATGTGCAGGCTGCCCCTACAGTCATGTGCAGGCTTCACCTACAGCAAGCAAATTGTGTATACTTCGCTAAGATTCCTGGCAGTACATCATTATGAATGAAGTACTTACACATTTCTTGGACATCATTGATGGTGTTTAGAAAGACAGTGTTACGAACCCGATTCCATCGTCGGAGCACGGAGCAGCGACGTCAACGCCATCTGTGAGTCCGCTCCCGAAACCCCCACAAATTGGACGACGCCATCTAGTGGTGACAGGATTATACCAGCAAGAGGCGCTAGATTCCTGTCCTAGTCAGCTCGAGAGGTAGCTGGTGCTGACCTCTGGTGAGGTGGCGCCTAGAAAATCAGCGCCATCTGTTATAGGAGGAGTTGTATGTCTATGTCAGAGTACGTAAGTGATGTTTCCTAGTGTCCCATGTACTGACCAGTGTACTGATGACGTGTCTGTATCCACAGAGTCGACGCATGGCTGCTGTGGTATGAGGAGAGTCAGTCTACCCAGGGCAGCCAATAGCTCTCTACTCCATTCTGCTTTACGGAAGCAGTGAGCCGCCGCCGGAGAAGAACTGTGTAGTATTCTACTGTCTGCCTGTGAAGTGGCAGTGACAGAATTCGGCGTACCCGGGACTGGCTAGCGGAAGAGACGACTGACAGTAAGGTGCTACGGAGGAGTGTAACCAGCGGGTTGCAAGAAGCTCCTGCCAAGGGTTCGCTACCCTTGTATTTGTACTTGAAGAGGCCCAGCAGCGCGAGACTGATGTTCTCTGCCAGCACCAGGCTGGAGAGTGATTGTGGACGTGAACGAAGAGCACCTAGTGAGACTGTGTTTTGGCTGGCCCGTGGCCAGGGTAGAGTCGTTGGTGTTTCCCAGTACTGGTTGAGGACGGTATTGTGTGTTGAGGAAATATGGTAGCTGACAAGACTGCATCGATTGAGCATCGAGTAGCGCTTAGTGTCCTATGAGAGAGGCACTTGTGTACATATTAAGTGTAGTAATACTTCCTTAGGATTATATGAGGTGATGGGAAAGTAATGATGTGAATATATTGATGAAGTGTCGTATTCAATGCACCTCCCCCATTGTGTTTAACTTGCATTACCGAGCTCACTCCTTGAAAGCCACTACTAACTTGGGGCCGGATACCAGAACTTTAGTTCCACCAGCAAAGAACCCGGTTGCGACCCATTGTGGCCGTAATAGACAGGTCTTAAAAATGTTGCATGGTGAAGCTCCTTTTTTCTCTTCTACTAGTGCATCTTTCTCATCCTATATCTAGTTATACTTCTTATTTATCATCTCATGATGAGCTACGGTGAGCCCGTAAACGTTCCTCTAACTCTTCCTTTTGTACTGTTGTCCTTTTAAGCTTCCACCTCTCCTCTTTTCTCCCATTCCCCTATCACTCTACCAATTTATTACATTAACTATACATATGTGAAAGTTGTCAACTATGAAACCCTTCCACCTATTAAACTATTGCAAGAACTACTTGACGTTTCTATGGCTCGCACAACGGAGGAAAGAATCCTCAAGGACATAACCGATAGGAACATCACCTTTTTCAACCCTGAACAAAAAAAGATCGCCAAAGTGTTCATAAAGAACTCTCAGTACTATTTTGGAAGCCTTCGAAGTAATGAATGCTCTTTGTGCATTTATCTGTCCTCCTGGGAACTGTCAACGACAACGCTCTCAACATGCAAGCAGGATCTCCTATCTTGAGAGGATTTCGGGGTTTTAGTGTCCCCGCGGCCCGGTCCTCGACCAGGCCTCCACCCCCAGGAAGCAGCCCGTGACAGATGACTAACACCCAGGTACCTATTTTACTGCTAGGTAACAGGGGCATAGGGTGAAAGGAACCCCTCAGCCCATTGTTTCTCGTCGGCGCCTGGGATCGAACCCAGGATCACAAGTCCAGCGTGCTGTCCGCTCGGCCGACCGGCTCCCTATGATAACTCAACTCCCTATGATGACAACAGGATGATGACAACTCAAGGCTCAACACTGCAAAACACAATGTGGACTACTGAAGATCGCAGCATTTCTGCACAAATATCAAATGAGATATATTCATCTTAATCACCGAAATAACTGACATATGTACAATCTCTTTTTGTTTATATAACAAAATACCTCCGTATCACACACTCATAAAATTATTAACCAACTCGTGCCCTTTCACCAATAAGACTAAAAGAATGCAGGACCCGATTAACCTGTCCTCTCGACAGAGTAATCAACTCATGACAGCATACTGGTCCAGGGTACAGGACCAGGCCAGGTTCCTGTTTATGAATAAATCCTGAATTATATCTTGCATTCATTTTCCCTGTAGCTCTGAGGAGGCTNTGTGTGTGTGTGTGTGTGTGTGTGTGTGTGTGTGTGTGTGTGTGTGTGTGTGTGTGTGTTTGTTTGTTTGTTAGGGTTGTGTTTTTCTGTAAGTAAATGAGTGAGTCAATACTCAACGATAATCTGTCAAGCACCCCGCCCTCTTCCCCGTGAATGACAGGCGGTGCGCGGCCGGCCGGCCCACCGGTATCCTTCTGGAATACCAGCTGAGGCACAGCAGCCGCCGCAGTCAATATCAAAGTGATCTACCAACCTTGTGTAGGTAGATCACTTCCGGGGATCAATGGCCCTGCGGTCCGGTCGGCAACAAGGATGCTGGATGCTGATCCATCATCCCGTACCGTGTACTTCAGACATCTCCTGCCCTCACACCTATCTTTTTTCTGCTGATTTCTAGCCAAGCGCTCGCCGTACGCACACAAATATATGCGTATTCGCTCCTCTCAGTATACATTGCATGCATACCCCCCGTGACAGGCATGTATTACAGACACGCACACACCACACTCAATTTTAAATTTGTTTACAGCTATGTGCGATTGTTCTGACCGATGTGTGGGATTGTTCTGACCGATGTGTGGGATTGTTCTGACCGATGTGTGGGATTGTTCTGACCGATGTGTGGGATTGTTCTGACCGAAATGTACGACTGTTTATATCGTACTTATATCGTACGATGTAATACTTATATCGAAATGTACTGTCACATTTATGCCTAAACCTGACTCCTAGAGAGTAGTGGGAAGCTACAGGAGTTACAGAGTGTGACACAATGAACAAGTTACTCTGTAAATCATCCACCTGGCCTCCGTAGGTGTATTTACGACCAGTAATGCTAAGTTACTGAAGAGTGTGTTATATTTCCCAGAAATCTCTCTCCTAAAATGGTGTTAAGTGTTATTGGGAAAGATGAGAGAGCTTGAGCCGCAAAATACACAGGTACAAACACGCGAGTGTCGTGTCGCCTGATACTGATCTGCCCGGCCAGGATTCACTGAACTCTTACCTGTTCACTTACGAGAACTCTTACCTCGATCATGGCGGCTCAAGTCTGTATTAAGGGAATAGTTTACGAGCTCTGAGGCACTACGAACTCGTCCATAACAATAACTACTTTGGTTTGAAGACCTCGTAGCGCTTCAAAATTTATAAGGTGTGTAACATACAGAGGCACAGCCGCCGTCATCGCTGGTCTGGTCCACATGCACGCCTTGCCCTTACTCTTAATGCACTCACATTTTCACGCTAACACACAAGAGTAAAAATTCCAGTGATTTACTGAACTTAAAAGCATCGCAATATTGCCGCTTCAAGGCACTAATGAGTATCTTCCTTGTTACATTAGAGGGCTAACCTGGGTGTGTACACTTGTGGCCAGACAAACTCACTTCAAATGACACTTGTTATCGTGGGGAAGGGGTGGAGGGGGGGGGGGACGTTGAGCTTATGAGGATCCTCCCCGCAGGCACCCCCCCCCCTTCACCCCTCCCTCTCCCCCCTTCACCCCGGACACCCCTCCCCCTACCCCACCTTCACCCGGGCCACCCCTCCCCCTCCCCCCTTCACCCGGGCACCCCTCCCCCCCTTCACCCCGGGCACCCCTTTCCCTCCCCCCTTCACCCCGGGCACCCCTACCCCACCCCAGGCCACCTCTCCCCCACCCCAAGGCACCCCTCCTCCCTTCACCCCGGACACCCCTCCCCCAGGGCACCCTCCCCCCCGGGCACCCCTCCCCCTCCCCCAGGGCTCTCCTCCCTCTCCCCCAGGACCCCCCTCTCCCCTTCACCCCGGGAACACATGTTTACATTCACCTTCCTCTTCTCAGCACATCAAGAGTCCTCTCATCCTGCCAGGCGCTGCTGTTGCCACCAGAGTAAAGCTCTCCTCAAGAGGGGCTCCACCTGCTCAAATATTGCACAATGGCACATAAATTGTGCTGTTGCACTTCAATTCAGGAGGCAGCTGGCAGCTTGCAACGCTGGAATCTCTCTTATAATGGCTCTTAGCTTCAACTTATACTCTGTATTAACAGTATTTAGCTTTAACACATTTACAAGAGTACACAAGATGACTTTATAAGAATTTTAATAACTTACGAAAATGTTATCAGGAAACATGTCCGTGATCGCCGGCAACGTTACGGATTTGGAGACAGTATGTACCCGCTCCTGGGTACATACACCAGTGTACCCGCTCCTGGGTACATACACCAGTGTACCCACTCCTGGGTATATATACCAGTGTACCCGCTCCTGGGTATATATACCAGTGTACCCGCTCCTGGGTATAAACACCAGTGTACCCGCTCCTGGGTATAAACACCAGTGTACCCGCTCCTGGGTATATACACCAGTGTACCCGCTCCTGGGTATAAACACCAGTGTACCCGCTCCTGGGTATAAACACCAGTGTACCCGCTCCTGGGTATATACACCAGTGTACCCGCTCCTGGGTATATACACCAGTGTACCCGCTCCTGGGTATATACACCAGTGTACCCGCTCCTGGGTATATACACCAGTGTACCCGCTCCTGGGTATATACACCAGTGTACCCGCTCCTGGGTATATACACCAGTGTACCCGCTCCTGGGTATATACACCAGTGTACCCGCTCCTGGGTATATACACCAGTGTACCCGCTCCTGGGTATATACACCAGTGTACCCGCTCCTGGGTATATACACCAGTGTACCCGCTCCTGGGTATAAACACCAGTGTACCCGCTCCTGGGTATATACACCAGTGTACCCGCCCCTGGGTATAAACACCAGTGTACCCGCTCCTGGGTATATACACCAGTGTACCCGCCCCTGGGTATAAACACCAGTGTACCCGCTCCTGGGTATATACACCAGTGTACCCGCTCCTGGGTATATACACCAGTGTACCCGCTCCTGGGTATATACACCAGTGTACCCGCTCCTGGGTATATACACCAGTGTACCCGCTCCTGGGTATATACACCAGTGTACCCGCTCCTGGGTATAAACACCAGTGTACCCGCTCCTGGGTATATACACCAGTGTACCCGCCCCTGGGTATAAACACCAGTGTACCCGCTCCTGGGTATATACACCAGTGTACCCGCCCCTGGGTATAACACCAGTGTACCCGCTCCTGGGTATATACACCAGTGTACCCGCTCCTGGGTATATGACTGACAAATTACAAGGAGCACCATACACCTGGTCTTACGACGCGGTGGTTGTTGAAGTGGATGACAGCTGATGTGTGTGTACTCACCTATTTGTGCTTGCGGGGGTTGAGCTCTGACTCTTTGGTCTCGCCTCTCAACTGTCAATCAACTGGTGTACAGATTCCTGAGCCTACCGGGCTCTATCATATCTACATTTGAAACTGTGTATGGAGTCATCCTCCACTACATCACTGCCTAATACATTCCACCTGTTAAATATTCTGACACTGAAAAAGTTCTTTCTAATGTCCCTGTGGCTTATTTGGGTACTCAGTTAACACCTGTGTCCCCTTGTTCGCGTATCACCCGTGTTAAACAGTTTGTCTTTATCTACCCTGTCAATTCCTCTGAGAATTGTGTAGGTAGTGATCATGTCTCCCCTTACTCTTCTGTCTTCTAGTGTCGTGAGGTGCATTTCCCGCAGTCTTTCTTCGTAACTCATGCCTCTTAGTTCTGGGACTAGCCTAGTGGCATATCTCTGAGCTTTTTCCAGCTTCGCCTTGTGCTTGACAAGGCACGGGCTCCATGCTGGGGCCGCATACTCCAGGATTGGTCATACATATGTGGTATACAAGGTTCTGAATGATTCCATACACAGGTTCCTGAACGCTGTTCTGATGTTAGCCAGCTTCGCATACGCCGCAGATGTTATTTTTTTTATGTGGCCTTCAGGAGACAGGTTTGGGGTCATATCAACTCCTAGATCTTTCTCTCTGTCCGTTTCATGAAGTACTTCATCTCCCATTCTGTATCCTGTGTCTGGCCTCCTGTTTCCACTGCCTAGTTTCATTACCTTACATTTACTCGGGTTGAACTTTAGTAGCCATTACTTGGACCATTCATTCAGTCTGTCTAGGTCAGCTTGTAGCCTCATACTATCTTCCTCCGTTTTAATCCTCCTCATAATTTTTGCAACATCAGCAAACAATGAGAGGAATGATTCTATACCCCTCTGGTAGATCATTTACATATATCAGAAACAGTATGACTCCATGGACTGACCCCTGCGGGACTCCACTGGTGACGTCTCGCCAATCTGAGACAACTCACAGTGACTCTGTCTTCTGTTACTTAGGTACTCCCTTATCCAATGGAGTGCCTTCCCTTTCACTCCTGTCTGCATCTCCAGCTTTCGTTCTAGTCTCTGATGTGGTACTGTGTCAAAGGCTTTCTGGCAATCCTAAAATATATAGTCTGCCCAACCCTCTCTTTCCTGAATGATTTTGTTGTCGGATCGTAGAGTTCAATTAATCCTGTGAGGCATGACTTGCTATCCCTGAAACCATGTTGGTGTTGTGTCACAAAGTTCCTTCGCTCGAGATGTTCCACTAGATTTTTTCGCACAATTTTCTCCAATAACTTGCATGGTTTGCAAGTTAGGGACATTGGTCTGTAGTTCAGTGCCTCCAGTCTATCCCCCTTCTTGTATATCGGGACTACGTTTGCCGTCTTCCAAATTTCTGGCAGTTCACCTGTTACCAGTGATTTGTTATACACCAAGGAGAGTGGCAAGCACAGTGCTTCTGCTCCTTCCTTTAGTATCCATGGCGATATTCCATCTGGGCCTATAGCCTTTGTCACTTCCAACTCTAGCATAAGCTTCCTTACATCCCCACTGGTAATCTCAAATTCTTCTAGTGGTGTCTGGTTAACTATTCCTTCTCTTATCTCTGGAACCTCTCCTTGCTCTAATGTGAAGACTTCCTTGAATTTCTTAAGTTCCTCGCATACTTCTTTGTCGTTTGTAATGAATCTGTGTGCTCTTATTCTCTGTTTCATTACCTGTTCCCTCACTGTTGTCTTTCTCCTGATGTAGCTGTGCAGCAATTTAGGTTGAGTCTTAGCCTTGTTTGCTATGTCGTTTTCATATTGCCCTTCTGCCTCTCTTCTCACCGTGACTTATTCAGTCCTGGTTCTCTGGTATCCTTCTCTGCTCTCAAGTGTCCTGTTATCCCTATAGTTTCTCCACGCTCTTTTACTTAGTTGCTTAGCTAGCTTACATCTCTGATTAAACCATGGGTTTCTCATCTGCATTTCATTGTTTTCCTTTTGGCCCGGGATAAACTTTTCTGCTGCCTCATTACACTTCTGCGTGATGTATTCCATCATGTCTTGGGGTGAGATCCCAGGGGGGCATGGGGCAGGGGGAAGACCGTGTACTATATCAGGGGTGAGAGGAAGTGGAATGGGGATGAGGGAGGGGGTAATGCTGGGCCAGGGGGTACCATCGGCAGAGAGTGGTGTTGAATGACCATTAAGCCAAACACGTTGACCGAAGAAGATCTAATTACATTTTTACGCCTCCAATTGGTAACTCGTTATAAATTGGGGTTCACCCAATACCCGGTGAGAGCGTCAGTGGCCTCATTTTCCCGTGCCCCCAGTGCCAATTTTCAAGGTAATACCTGATATTCTGCAGGATAAAATACAAGGAAATCCGATCCTTGCTTGCATTCCGGCTCCTGTGTTTACACAAAGTTTAATACTCGAACTCTGTAAATATTTATTTTATACTGTATTTCAAATAAAATAAATTATATAATTACAGGTTTACATTATTTTATATAATAGATTTATGTTATACTAATACACGTAAAATACAGCCGAAAACATTTAAACAGGGAATGAACACAAACAGCTCGAAGGATTAATGTTCACACGAGTGAATGCCTTCAAAGAATTGACTGGGTATTATTTATTCTTTATTTTTTAGATTTGTCACATATTTATGCATATGACACATGCAAATTCCAGAGGCCGAGCTAAATGGTGCTCGGGGAACATTCTCAGACTTTCAATATGACGACTATTTTCATATATTAACTTACAAAAATGATGCATTATTGCTCAATTCCTTCCCTGAAGAATTTGACAAATAGGTGTGACTGTTATAACCTAACAACCCGTCCACACACTAACAACCCGTCCACACACTAACAACCCGTCCACACACTAACAACCCGTCCACACACTAACAACCCGTCCAACACTAACACACGTCCACACACAACAACCTGTCAACACAGGGTGTACAAATTGAATGTTCATGAATATAAAATTTTAAATGTACGTTTTTTGACTAATGCTAATCAGGGTCAAACAATTAATTGGATCGGCGCAGGTCCGTACACTTTCCTAACACAAAATGTACGTTTTTCACTGGAAAACGTATGGAACCAGTTTGCAGGTTGCTACACTCAGGTTGGGCACGTCTAAGTGCGGTCCTCCATGCGTCAGCACCTTGGAATACTGGTGCAGTGGATGACGTGCGCGTCACTCAGTCAGGTTAAGCACAGTTGATTGTGGCTAGTAATTGGATGAGTAAATCACGCGGACAGCCTTGCTCTTGGCAAGGGGGGAACCCTCTATAAGTGAGCGAGTATACATTAATAGAGAACTGTGATCCGCTGACCGACACAACGCGCTGGTCATGCTTGTGAATTGTATTTTTAGTGTTACTGACGGTATTTTTACGAGGCTCGGACAACACGACGGGAAATGCCTTGATACCATGAGCCACAGAGACGTAAGGAACTTTTTCAGTGTCAGAGTAGCTAACGGATGGAATGCATTAGGCAGTGATGTGGTGGAGGCTGACTCCATACACAGTTTCAAATGTAGATATGATAGAGCCCAGTAGGCTCAGGAACCTGTACACCAGTTGATTGACAGTTGAGAGGCGGGACCAAAGAGCCAAAGCTCAACCCCCGCAAGCACAAATAGGTGAGTACAAATAGGTGAGTACACAAACACCTGTCTTCGCGGATGAGTGGTCAATGCTCGGGGGTCGTACTCCTAAGTGGCCGGGCTCGATACCCGGCCGAGGAAGAAACAAATATGTTAAGAGTCTCTTTCACTTGATACCCCTGTTTACCTAGCAGTAAATGGGTATCTGAGAGTTAAATAGTTGCTACGGGCTGCTTCCTGGGATGTGTGTGTGCGTGTTAAGAGTAAAAATGGGTTTCCATTTAATATATTAAGCAACGACGTTTAGAAAGGCCAAGAGCTAACAGCGCGATGTTGCAGGCAGAGGTAAAAAGCTCCCAATTCTCCCAACAGCCTCCATCTCACACAACTTACAGCCTTCTCATAACCCCTATCACATCACTCATATTCGTCCTCACACAACTCATAACCACAAAATACATCTTGTATGTTTGTTATCTCGAA
>WNGS01008507.1:12624433-12635593 GCA_020271785.1 Procambarus virginalis
CACAGAAATCATTGATAGATACAGCGACAACAGGCGGCTTGACATCTGCGAGGCACTACACATCAAGAAGTCAACACCAGCAATCAACAGCCAATTAACGCACTACTATATTCTACTACCCACTCAAGACTCCGCTCCAATATAGAAACATCAAGAAATACGGGCCAATAGGCCTTCTGCAGTTACAGATCTATTCTTCCCTTATACCCATGTTTCGTGTTCTGTGTTTGTTCTCACCTCACCCCAAACCATTGTAACATGTCACCTCACCCAAATGCAGGTATTTAAACTCTGTTCAGTTATAGTTGTTCTGTGTGTGTGTAACTAAAGTCTTTGAAATGTAATAAGTTTTACGAAACGCGCTCAAGTGTCGCGTCAGACTAAGAAATAAAGAATGAATTTTGGAGAATTGATTTTTAATTTACCGTCATCAGTAAAAACAAACATAAGGAAAATTGAGAAAATTCGTGTTAGAATTATTAATCTTACTTTTTCGGTCATATTTAAATATATATATATATATATATATATATATATATAATATATATATATATATATATATATATATATATATATAATATATTTGCTCTGGTTGGGTTATATTACTGTATGTATAATCTCAATCAAAGCTGTATAATTTTATAAATTTTATTCTTTCTAAATTAATTATTAATACTGTTTCAGAGATGAAGTTTTTCTAGCAAAACGTAAGGAGATATTATAATTAAATTTTCCTCTCATAATTAATAATGGAAAAGATTTGGAAGCCCCTTCTGTCTCCGATAATTGCATATCTTTGAAACACGTTAGTAATATTACTTTGAAACCCGTTAGTAATATTAATTTAAAACCCGTTAGTAATATTACTTTGAAACCCGTTAGTAATATTAATTTAAAACACGTTAGTATTATTACTTTGAAACACGTTAGTAATATTACTTTCACTACTTTGGTATCATATCACTGATCATCAAAATACACGAACTCGAAACTTTTGTTGCCAGTTAACCCCAAGAGATTCATACACACTCTTTGCTCGGTATACACACACACTATACTTGGGGGTCATACATACTGTATGCTCGGAACATATACACTTATGCTTCGCCTCTCCCCCCCCCCCTTCTATCAGCAAATACAATATTAGGAAGCACTGAAACTACTGTATTAGTCTTGGAAACTATTTTGTCACTATCACAACACTCTCTCGGGTGGAAAGGGGGGGGGGAGGTTCACAACTCACATTTCACATTTGAACCGCACTTGACTCCGTGAAAATCGGATGGGAAGTGTCAATAATTTCTAATATTTCTTAAATCATTTACTTAGGCCTACCCAAGGATGTCTATGTCGTCCCATACCCCAGATCATTCCCCCAACAAATTTGGGTGAGGCTAGCCCCAAGCGTCTGGCCTCCAACTCTGGTTTCAAGGTATAAACTTTTCACTTTAGATTTTGTCTACTGGTTCTGCTAATCAAAAGGACAAAAATAACATATCGATAACCAATGAACATGTCGCATATTTTGTCAATCCTTCTTCAACGGATATGTTTAATTTACGGGACTTATTAACTAGCAGAAGCAATGAGCTGAATGAACCACGTTGAACCGTTCGGCGTATTTCAACGTGCAAGAGCTATTCCAGTTGAAGGGCGTGTAGCATTTCAGACATACTGCGCGTTGTCCTGAAGTGACAGGTCTTGCTTGTCATAAACGCTCACCATTTGAAAATTGGAAAAATCAGGACCTATTATATTGCTGAAAATCTTTCTCCGGGAACCTTACACCCGACCGCCATATTCCTCTAAAGGAAAATGGCCAGACGTCGTCTCTGTTCCATTTTCTGTATCTCTTTGTCAGTCCGTTTTCTATAACAGATCTCCCCCTTTACTTTGACACAAATGAAAGAAAGCTGAAGGTCCCTTTCGTCCAGTTACCGTGGAGCACAACACAACCCCTTTCTTTCACGGCTTGGTGCTCTTTGTCCTGCCTGCCCGTAACTGAAAGGCTGAAATGTAACACTGTTTGAAGATTAATAGGTACCCGGGATGGGAGAACAGAGTCGGAGGTCTGAGCGGGGATAAAGACCTCGACTCAGGCCATCTTACGGCCATCGGCAAATCATTAGTCATTTCTTTGGGTTACTGAACAACGAGGATCTTCAATATCAGCCAGAGACTAAAATTTCATCACAATATTCACAGCGGTAGAATTTTACAGCCAACCTCTTTTAAAATAACTCAGAACGTCGTTTATTCACATAATTTTAATCTACAAAAATAAATGCAACTTTTTGTCTTAGATCTAAAAGATGTCAAAAGTGGTCACCAACATGGACAAATTGTTTTACATTTTGTTTTAGGTTCCCCAAATATAAATAATGGTATAATAACACATTCTAACCCAGAGAGCTCCGAGTGAGTGCGACCACTCTATATAAATAAATGCATATGTAGTTTTTCATGAAGGTGTTAAGAGTCATATTTCAGCCTCACCATCGACAACCAGACTGGAGGCTGGAAGGGATCACGGACTGGAACACACACTGAATCCCGCCAGAGACTCATGGGCCTGGGTGTGCATACACAGTCCCTGCCACAGCCACAACAAGGCTCCTGGAGTCGAGGGGTTTACCACACTCTCAGCTCAAAGTCTCGACCCTAAGTCTGAGTTACGGCACACTTGGCCGTCGTGTATGGACAGCACTCTCTCTCGCAAGCTTGTCACTCAGGGTTTTGTTGCCCTCGTTGTTTGACAGCGTTCCTTGCAACGTCCACTTGTAATCCTTTGACATGCATCCGGCGCAGAGGATTCTTTAGCGCTCTTCTACTTGGTGTGACGCTTCTGGTAACATCTCCGGTAGCCTACACCAATCTCAATAAAGCTCTGGTACTGGTTCACTAATTACATGCCACAATTTCTTGTTTATGCTTCTCTCTACGTTTCATTTCTGACATCTGGTATTAATATAGAAACCATTTAGGTGTTCTAGATGGTCGTGGTGCGGCAAGCAGGAAGAATGGGGACTAAAATGCTGTTATCTGTGAGCATGTCTGCCACACAAAGCTCTAGGAAGCAAACTCATGATTTGGTATTAAATGTGACTTAATGGAAATATGAGAGGCTCGATCGAGCTTACTCTACTCTAACACGACACCTGAATCTTAAATGCAGGTGTTACAGTTTACAGAGAATAGTGATATTACATGGATAACTGATGTAAGAGAGAAAAGATATACACGCATGGGGAAACATTAACCTATAATTTACACGTTCATTAGTAAATCTCGGGTTTGCACTTTCATTAGCAACATAATAGCGTACACTAAATTTGTGTTGTGTGTGTGAGTCCATCTGTACTAATTATCACATCAAATAATTACCATTGGATTCCCCTTTGCTGTTTCCTTTTGTCGTGTGTGGAAGTTACCAGNCGGGGTATATCCCCACACAACACTGGTATATCCCCACACCAACACGGTATATCCCCACACAACACTCGGTATATCCCCACACCAACACGGTATATCCCCACACAACACGGGATATATCCCCACACAACACGGGGTATATCCCCTCACAACACGGGATATATCCCCTCACAACACGGGATATATCCCCACACAACACGGGATATATCCCCACACAACACGGGATATATCCCCACACAACACGGGATATATCCCCACACAACACGGGGTATATCCCCACACAACACGGGGTATATCCCCACACAACACGGGATATATCCCCTCACAACACGGGATATATCCCCTCACAACACGGGATATATCCCCACACAACACGGGGTATATCCCCTCACAACACGGGGTATATCCCCACACAACACGGGATATATCCCCACACAACACGGGATATATCCCCACACAACACGGGATATATCCCCACACAACACGGGATATATCCCCACACAACACGGGATATATCCCCACACAACACGGGGTATATCCCCACACAACACGGGATATATCCCCTCACAACACGGGATATATCCCCACACAACACGGGGTATATCCCCACACAACACGGGATATATCCCAACACAACACGGGGTATATCCCCACACAACATGGGGTATATCCCCACACAACACGGGATATATCCCCACACAACACGGGATATATCCCCACACAACACGGGGTATATCCCCACACAACACGGGATATATCCCCACACAACACGGGGTATATCCCCACACAACACTTGGTATATCCCCACACAACACTCGGTATATCCCCACACCAACACGGTATATCCCCACACAACACGGGGTATATCCCCACACCAACACGGTATATCCCCACACAACACGGGATATATCCCCACACAACACGGGGTATATCCCCACACCAACACGGTATATCCCCACACCAACACGGTATATCCCCCACACAACACGGGGTATATCCCAACACCAGCAGGTCATATAGCCTCCTACGCCTCTCTGACTGTTGGAGGAACTTACGCAAGAGATCGATCGAGAGGCGTCGCTAAGAAACCAGAATCCGTCAGAAAAATCGATACACCTGCATAATAGATCACCCACCTCAGGCTCCATTGATTATGTGTCCCAGGGTGCCCCTAGAGACGTTCACACCTGGTGTGTGTCCTGAGACGTTCACACCTGGTGTGTATCCTGAGACGTTCACACCTGGTGTGTGTCCTGAGGCGTTCATACCTGGTGTGTGTGTGCCCTGAGACGTTCACACCTGGTGTGTGTGTGTGCCCTGAGACGTTCACACCTGGAGTGTGTGTGTGCCCTGAGGCGTTCCCACCTGGTGTGTGTGTGTGTGTGCCCTGAGACGTTCACACCTGGTGTGTGTCCTGAGACGTTCACACCTGGTGTGTGTGTGTGTGCCCTGAGGCGTTCACACCTGGTGTGTGTGTGTCCTGAGACGTTCACACCTGGTGTGTGTCCTGAGACGTTCACACCTGGTGTGTGTGTGTGTGCCCTGAGGCGTTCACACCTGGTGTGTGTGTCCTGAGCCGTTCCCACCTGGTGTGTGTGTGTGCCCTGAGGCGTTCACACCTGGTGTGTGTGTGTCCTGAGCCGTTCCCACCTGGTGTGTGTGTGTGTGCCCTGAGGCGTTCACACCTGGTGTGTGTGTGTCCTGTGTGTGTTCTAACCCAATACAAAATTGTAAATGTAAATATGATAAAAACGTAGGAAGTGAATCATTATATTTACCTAAGAATGTGAGGAAGGCTAGACTGGGAGCCTAGCTCGTCCCTGTAAGCACATCTAGGTGAGCACATCTAAGCGAGCACACAGTTTTTTTTTTATTATTATTATTTTCTACCACAGACGTGGCCACACATTTACAATGCTAACCAGCATGTGAGTGTATCTAACTATAAAATAAGATCGAGAGACACGCCAGTCACACACACTGGAGTGTAGAGACAACTACCAGTCTTGACCTGTCAAAACAACCGTCGCCAACTGTTCAAACACACTAGTAATCGGTCGGCCAAGTTATAGACTAAATGATATTGGCATACATCATTAAAAATGTATTCTTGTTCTGTTTGTGTATATATGCTTCCCTAAATGCAGAGGTGCTTACAGAGTTGGGCATTAGCTCCCTAGCCCCGCCTTTCAAGCCTCTGTCAATACAATGGCTGTTATTGCTCGTGTTTCATACATTTGTACTTTGAATGTTGCATGTTAATTGAACTCGCTTCGTAAACCTTTTCTTGCAGTGCATTCCACAGAAGAGAAGTTCCCTGACGTCTCTCGGACTAATTTTCAACTAGCTACATAAAATAGTCTATTTCTACAGATTTAATTTAAAACAACCTCCACGTCCACTGTCAAACCTATGATCACTCTGTCAAGTTTCCATGACTATCCTGTCAAGTCTCCGTGTCCACTCTGCCAAGCCTTCGTGTCCACTCTGTCAACTGCCCTCAATATTCAGTATGTTATCATATCTCCTCTATTTCGTCTCCCCAAGTGGTGAGAATAAATTCTCTCAGCCATTGACTGAAGTTGAGTTCTGTACCTCTGGCACATTGTTTGTGGCATGTTTCAAACTTTTAGTCCTTGTTTGTACTATATTAGGTGGGAACTCCAGGCAGGTGCTGCATACAACAGGGTAGGTTGTATGCCTGTTGCATAGTGTTCTGAATTTAAGGCTGCAATATTTGGGATGACGACAAACTAACATTTTCTAGATTAGCGTATATTACAAGCATCACTTTGTTTATGTGTTCTTTAGGTGTGAGGCTTTAGGTTTTACAGTACCAGATAGGGCACCCGGCTGTATCCGGGTCTCTCTCCCCTCCCCGCTGTATCTCATCTCCCCCCCCCCCTTTCTTCCCTTAATCACCCTCTCCTTCCTTCCTCCCTAACTACCCACCCTCTCCTCCCTTTCTCCCTATTTCTCCCCCTCTCCTTCCCACTCCACCAGAAAATTTATTTATTACAAGCATAAAACTTTACAGAAAACAAATACCAAATGTCAGTTTTAGTGAACAAAATAGGAGCCGACATTTCTTAAGGAGGGGGGGGGGTCACTGGGGCCGACCCGACTGGCCTATGACACTCCCATACCACCATTGTGTCATTTTGAAAAGTTGGAAGAGGGTAGCCCCAAGCGTCTGACCTCGAAATAGAGAGGCATTAATTTTCTTTCATATAGATTTACTCCCAAATTTGTCTGTCTGATTTCAGAAGCTAACTCCCTTTTGACATACGATGTTTCTATGGTCCTACCGTTATTACTTTACATTTGTCTGGGGTAAAATCTGGCACCCATCTTGCCGACCGTCACTATAGCGCATCCAGATCTTCCTTTTACCTCACTCAATCATTCACATAAGGTTTGCCTCCACTGAAACAGTAATAGGAATCCTCCTATATACAGCCAGGTCGTTGACATATCAGGACCAGAATGTGTTCCCGTGCTATGTTGTTTCATCAATGAATGGAACCCATTGTGTTCCAATGGAACACAATGGGTTCCAGTTCCATTGCGGTACCTCGCTTCTGACCTTTCGCCATTCCGACTTCACCTCTCGCCGTGAACCTGATCCCAACCCGATAGTTATCCCCTAACATATCTTTTTAGTTCAGTCAGATTTTGAACTCGGTAGGTGTTTGTGCTCGAGTGCACGAGTACTGTATATGCTTGCGTTCACGTAGGAGAGAGCGTTGTTTCTCCGTGTCCACCACTCTCCTCCCAATCTTTCTTGAACTTTACACTAACTCAAGGTATCCTTCATTATCTTATTCCAATGAGTCATTTACCTCGTTCTTATAATGGAATATGAGCGTTCTTTCCTCACGAGGCAGCCCCAGCGTTCTTCCCTCGCAAGACAGCCCCAGCGTTCTTCCCTCGCGAGGCAGCCCCAGCGTTCTTCCCTCACGAGGCAGCCCCAGCGTTCTTCCTCACGACGCAGCCCCAGCGTTCTTCCCTCACGAGGCAGCCCCAGCGTTCTTTCCTCACGAGGCAGCCCCAGCGTTCTTCCCTCACGAGGCAGCCCCAGCGTTCTTCCCTCACGAGGCAGCCCCAGCGTTCTTCCCTCGCGAGGCAGCCCCAGCGTTCTTCCCTCGCGAGGCAGCCCCAGCGTTCTTTCCTCACGAGGCAGCCCCAGCGTTCTTTCCTCACGAGGCAGCCCCAGCGTTCTTTCCTCACGAGGCAGCCCCAGCGTTCTTTCCTCACGAGGCAGCCCCAGCGTTCTTTCCTCACGAGGCAGCCCCAGCGTTCTTTCCTCACGAGGCAGCCCCAGCGTTCTTTCCTCACGAGGCAGCCCCAGCGTTCTTCCCTCACGAGGCAGCCCCAGCGTTCTTCACCCACTACGCTGCCCACGTAATCTACTGGCCATAACTCATAGATTATAGCTTAATATTTCGATAAATCACCTTGATGAATTATCTCGGGTGTTGGAGGCTCGGTGCACATTGATATACATATATGACTTGCTTCTGTATATTTGAACGCTCAGCACTATATGTATATTGCAAACAAATTTACTGTAATATGTTTATTACCGATGTATCACCTCGTCCTCATGTTTTGGACTATGAGTAGTGTTGTGAGTATTATAATTAAGTGTAACATTTGCATAGTTAAAAGAGGAAACCTTTGAAACTTGGTAATACACGCAAATTAATCAAGAAAACTATATTTTGCAAAACGGCATAAAACAAAATTCAGAACATAGTCGTATATTAGGGTATAAACATATAATAGATTGATTTCATTCATTACACAGCCCAAATTTAAATAGCTGTTGTATCATTAAATTTTTTCACTCCATATGTCAATATTTTACAAACCGTTAATATGGTCAAAACTGTACTAATTGCAAAGTGTATATCTGTAAGATTGGTGTAAAACTTCTTCACTGTTTATACATAATTGTATAAATATGTACCTAATAATAATTGTCATTTATATAAAAATATATATATTTGATACATGATACAGTAGCGAAGTTGAAGGTAAACAATGTAAATTGTTTACAGCCACGAATAAGCGCCGCGTTTCGCGCATTAAAAAAGAACTCGTTTCAAGACATGTGTTTTTAACTCTTCACGCTCAATCACCGATTTCCACTAATATGTGATTACAGTAAAGTGATTATATCAACAACACATTCTGTAATTCGCTTCAAAATCAATTCTAACATGGCTTCTATCCATTTTAATCACCATCTTTTTCATTCAACCCATTTTAAACCAATCTCACTTTAGCAAACCAGCAGAATTTCCCATTTCCTATAATAGCAAGACAACATAATTTCTCATCTCTTCTAATAGCAAGGCTATATTATTTATCATCTTGTCTAATGACAAGATTAACAAAGACTACAGTATTTCTCATCTTCTCTAATAGCAATACTACAGTATTTATCATCTTTTATAAAATATAATATCATTATATCCTCCCCTCTATTCCTTCTCATGCACTTCATCTATACTGCAACTGTATTTTGTTAAGTGCAACACTGTACGTGACAAGTGCTTTGTCCTGTTCACTCCGGCGGTCACGTTGTGTGTGTTACTATGACTCATAACGTCTATTACGTCCATTTGCATAATAAGAATATTTATCTTTGTACATGTGTCAAGATATTAATTTTCACATGTCACATAATTTTATATCTGTACATACTCGGGTATTAATTTTCACTAAATATATTGCACTTTTCTATTTATTTTTGTATTTTTAAATTCTTACTATATTGCGTGAAAGAAATAACGCCTCTGAAGGTTTCGTAATGACAATTCTTCGTAAAGTGTTAGTTTCATATATTTTTCTCTCACTCGTTCGTCTACTGCCTCTCCCCAAATGTGTCAAAAAGGTAAGAAGGCGGAGGCTCTCCGTGCACGTGACGGGCTTAGATTTACGTGAGTGTCACGGTGTCGTGTTGTTCTCCGGTTATCATTCAGTCATGGTAACGTTGGTTTTACTGTTAAAATCAATAAAGAGAATTAAGCTATTATTATGTTCAAAGAATTTAATAATATCTCATTTGTAGAATATCTCTGAATTTTAACAATATATATATTAACATATGAACACTGTAGATACATCACATGAGTGTAATAACGTCATATGATGATTTTGTAATGATATCCAACAGTTATATCAATGTACGAAGCAGGAGTGACCGCAAACTACCCTATCGAGTTTACTATTCACCTCATTTTCATGTCATTTGCAAACTTAAGATATATTATGACCAACAAAGGCCCAAAATATACCCATGTAGAACATCACTAGTGACATTTCTCCACTGTAACTTGACCCCGTTGGTGAAAACTGCTTCCTATCCTTCAACCAGACTTGATCCAATAGAACATTTCCTTCAATGGCGTCGGCTTTAATATTTGTGATTGGATGTCTTGGGAGGGGGGGGGGTAGAGTCAAAGGCCTAACTAGGTGAAAAGACAAAACAGTTGCTACTGCTGCCGAGTGCCAAGAATATGTTTGTGTCGAAGAATAGCAGATTTGCGAGACCAGATCACCCTCTCTTGGAACTATGTTAAGAGTAATTTATCAGGCATTGTCAAGGTGTTTTATTGTTGAATTCATAATTGTGGCCTCAAGGAGCTTTCCCCACTATTGACACCGGGCTAATTGGACAGAAGATTATGGCATGGAATCTGTCCCATTCGTGAATATCAGGACCATGTTGGCTGCCCTCCAGGCTGCAGAGGTTACTAATGTGTTAATTTAATGAACATGATTATTAGTGGATCAAGAGTGCCTCTCTGTACTTCAATATTGCTAGTGATTTATTTGGTTTAATTTGGGAAAATGTCCGTAATTCCTCTCAGTCCGAATCACTGCCTCTTACCGCACTTAATAATGTGATCTATAAACCCCTAAGAACCTGCACCTCAACCTCAGTGGGTATTTATAATTTGGTTTACATGTCATCTCTTACAACCTCATTCCAATCTCATCAGATAACACGTTCCTTCACAGCTCTCCGTTATTCCAAATGGTTCCCTGTAACTAATATATTCTGCATCATCTTATTCGAATTTTAATTAGCACATATCATAATCTGTATTAAAACTTCATTATAGTCGTGTACGGTGGAAAAAATGCCTCACACTACACAATTCCTCATAATGTATCTAATAGTAATTCTCACAGCATGAAGCACTACATCGCTTCTCCTGGACAACTATTTATGGTGCATCGGAAAGGCCACATAGTCTTCCGGCGCGACTCTGTACCGTAATGATCGGGTCATTGTGTCTTATCTTGCGTTCTCAGTTCAGAACTTGACCCGTTGCATATTACGCAGTTTCAAATCTCGTTTTGTATCGTGCACAATTATCATCCTCTTACCGTTAGTAACCATTACCTCCTCCCTGGCTTCATGAACTATTATCACCCGCCGAAACATCCACCTGACTCACCCAACAGCATTAGGCCATAATGTCTGATCTGATAATGGTCGTCTCACTCACACGTCTCTGGTTCTCTCATAACTCACTCTCCTCTCACTACCACCCCCAGAGGCTCTCTTACAACTCTCACTCCTTTATGGCACCTTTCTGCAAGCCACAACCTAACATGTCTCTCTCTCACTTCAGCATATGATCGACACCTGAACATTTTACCTTGTGCGGAGCGGCGGCCAGGACTGAGGGTTTATAATGAATTGTTTTG
>WNGS01008507.1:12645797-12659915 GCA_020271785.1 Procambarus virginalis
AAAGCAACAGGGCTCTATCAAGGAACATATAATCTCTTCCCACAACCAAACCATCACCAGAGAAATCTTAACAAACAACACAGAAATCATTGATAGATACAGCGACAACAGGCGGCTTGAACATCAGACTGCGAGGCACTACACATCAAGAAGTCAACACCAGCAATCAACAGCCAATTAACGCACTACTATATTTCTACCCACTTCAAGACTCCGCTCCAATATAGAAACATCAAGAAATACGGGCCAGATAGCCTTCTGCAGTTACAGATCTATTCTTCCTTATACCCATTGTTTCGTGTTCTGTGTTTGTTCTCACCGCACCCCAAACCATTGTAACATGTCACCTCACCCAAATGCAGGTATTTAAACTCTGTTCAGTTATAGACGTTTCTGTGTGTGTGTACTAAAGTCTTTGAAAATGTAATAAGTTTTACGAAACGCGCTCAAGTGTCGCGTCAGACTAAGAAATAAAGAATGAATTTTGGAGAATTGGATTTTTAATTTACCGTCATCAGTAAAAACAAACATAAGGAAAATTGAGAAAATTCGTGTTAGAATTATTAATCTTACTTTTTCGGTCATATTTAATAACATATGTCTACAGGAAAGATCTGCTACCAAAAATATACTAATATATATATATATATATATATATATATATATATATATATATATATATATATATATATATATATATATATTACAGAGAGAGAGAGAGAGAGGCGGTGCTGGAGCCAATGAAGGGGTGGATGTGATGATAGAGCCGGGGTGAAGTTGATGGGGGGTTTAGCTGAAGCTGAGGGAGGAAGAGGTGGATGTAGGTGGTTGTGGTAGGTGTAGGTAGTTGTGGTGGATGTAGGTAGTTGTGTGGGTGTAAAATGGTAGGGTGAGGTGGTGGTGGTGACTGGGTGAGCAGTAAAGAGGAAAGTTGGTAGAGTGAGAGAGGATGGGGTTGTGAACCTGACGAAGGGAGCAGGCGAGGCGACGCGGGGTAAACGGGGCGAAGCGTCCACTTCCTCCCCTTTATGTTTAGTGGGAGAGACGACGCATGAATGGGGTCGGTTAGCGGCAGGTAGTTAGCACAATTAAGAATGGCTTGGTCGTGTCTTGGTCTCCTTTCTGCGCTCTTTCTCCGGGATAAATGACGGCAGCCCCTTGACTCCAGGCAGTTCCTTGGCAGGTAAAGGGTTCTTCTGCGTGTCGCATAGCTCAGTTTGGCGTGGGGGTAACTGTGAGGAGGGAAGGGGTGGGCTCAGCAGCGGGGACTGGTAACACTGCCAGTGAATGAATGCAGGTGTTGTGGGTCTGGTAACGCTGTGTAACGATGAATGCAGGTGTCGAATTGGACCTGTGGCCATTGTTACGGGAGAATTTACTCCTGTTGGAGGGAAGTCTTTCGGGGATTGTCAGTGAATGTCACAAAAAGATTTTCCTGTAAGGGAAAAGAAAAGGAAATGTCATGAACAATTTTGCAGATGACAATGGGAAATTCTGTAATCTTACCTACTGTCTATCAGTATTACGTTCTCATGCGCCGGTGATCACTTGATCTATCAGCCCTCCACATCTTCAACTGTCTTGAGCGGCAAAGACATGCCAAGCTCTTTCTAAAGCAATAAGTAACTCTATATTTTCAACTCATTTACCAGCTAACGGTATCGGGTAAATACCTAAATAATTTCTAGTATAGCGTAACTAGGTAAGTGTTAACAAACAACGTTACAGTCATTCAACCTCTCCTCAGATACTGCTCGTCTACGCTCTGGCCGTCCCCTCAGCACATACGTCAATTTTTCCATACTGGGTTGTCAAAACCGGTTTTTCTCAGATATAAATCAATAATTATATCATATATATTATATATATGATATATATATATATATATATATATATATATATTACTATATTATAAGTTTTGCGTATAGTTTGGCTAGGTGTTTTAGTTCTGTTGGTAATTATTTGTAATTGCAGCAGGGAAGTGAAGCTTTAGAGGTGGCGCTTCGCATGAAGGAAGTGAAAGATGTACCGGCTGAGAAAGGCTCAAACGTTTTAAGTTGCAAGTCACGTGTAATGTTTCTTTTCATTCTTAAACAGGAATTAAGGAGCATGTGGCATCGTATAGATGCAGTCCGTCTGCGTAAACATTAACCCAAATCTCAGTTATCCAGCTGACCTCCAGAGTTTTCATGAACGTGATGTAAACACAAAATTATTTCTAACTAAAATACCTAACCTAACCTAGGCCTAAGTATACACAAAACTAACATAATATAAATATAAATCCCATTAAACTCCGTTTTTTATCACATAAGTTAAAATTGATGAATGCAGTTTGGTATGACCGCATCCTAGACGAAAATAATATAATAATATTTAATAATAATTAAGAAGAGTTATTTAATAACGGAGGGCAATAAGGTCACTGGAAGAGAGAATAGTACTAGATTGTGTTATACTAACGCGTCAAAATGTGAGTCCCAGCGTCCCATCTGGCAAGGTAATGTAATCAATTAGCTCCAAGGCAAAACACCGGAAGCAGATGATTATTAGTACTCACAAAGGTGTGTTTGGGCGTGGTTGAGCTCTTCGGCTGTTTGGTCCCACCTCTCAGCCATGAATCAACTGGTGTACAAGCTCCTGAGCCTATTGGGCTTTATCATAACTACATTTGATTCTATGTATGGAGTTTGCCTCCACTACATCACTTCATAGTGCATTCCAGTTGTTAATTATGTGGACAATTACAAAGTTCTTTCTAACATATCTGTGACTCATTTGGTACTAAATTCCCACCTGTGTCCCCTTGTTCGGGTACCACCCAGGCTATATAATTTGTTTTTATCAACCCTCTCAATTCCTCTGGGAATGTTGTTGGTTAATTGGCAATCATGCCCCTTAAATCTTCTGTCTGCTAGTAACGGGAGGTATAATTCCAGTAGTCTTTCCTAGTACTCATATCCCTCAACTAGGGTACTAGTCTAGTGGCTCTGAACCTTCTCTAACTTCGTCTTTGTTTGACTAAATACGGACTCCACGCTGGAGCTGCATAATCTAGGATTGCTCTGACATATGTGATGTACAAAATCCCGAATGATTCCATACACAAGTTTCTAAAGCATTTCATATGTTGGGCAACCTAACATATGCCGCTGATTATATTCTTTTGATGTGGACTTCAGAGGACAGGTTCGTGGTTATATCAACCCCCAGATCCTTCTCTCTCATTCTTGAGGGATTTTGTCTCACAAATGGTACCTTGTATCTGTTCATACACCTATTTTGACCAGTCGCTCTCACTAGGGTGTGGTGGTGGCGGCCTGCAACGCTCTCACTAGGGTTGTGGTGGTGGCGGCCTGCAAAGCTCTCACTAGGGTGATGGTGGCGGCCTGCAAAGCTCTCACTAGGGTGTGGTGGTGGTGGCCTGCAACGCTCTCACTAGGGTGTGGTGGTGGCGGCCTGCAACGCTCTCACTAGGGTGTGGTGGCGGTGACCTGCAACGCTCTCACTAGGGTGTGGTGGTGGTGACCTGCAAAGCTCTCACTAGGGTGTGGTGGTGGTGACCTGCAACGCTCTCACTAGGGTGTGGTGGTGGCGGCCTGCAAAGCTCTCACTAGGGTGTGGTGGCGGTGACCTGCAACGCTCTCATTAGGGTGTGGTGGCGGTGACCTGCAAAGCTCTCACTAGGGTGTGGTGGTGGTGACCTGCAACACTCTCACTAGGGTGTGGTGGCGGTGACCTGCAACACTCTCACTAGGGTGTGGTGGCGGTGACCTGCAACACTCACTAGGGTGTGGTGGTGGTGACCTGCAACACTCTCACTAGGGTGTGGTGGCGGTGACCTGCAACACTCTCACTAGGGTGTGGTGGCGGCGGCCTGCAACACTCTCACTAGGGTGTGGTGGAGGCGGCCTGCAACACTCTCACTAGGGTGTGGTGGTGGCGGTGACCTGCAACACTCACTAGGGGTGGTGGCGGTGACCTGCAACACTCACTAGGGTGTGGTGGCGGTGACCTGCAACACTCTCACTAGGGTGTGGTGGTGGCGGTGACCTGCAACACTCTCACTAGGGTGTGGTGGTGGCGGTGACCTGCAACACTCACTAGGGTGTGGTGGCGGTGACCTGCAACACTCACTAGGGTGTGGTGGTGGTGACCTGCAACACTCACTAGGGTGTGGTGGTGGTGACCTGCAACACTCACTAGGGTGTGGTGGCGGTGACCTGCAACAATCACTAGGGTGTGGTGGCGGTGACCTGCAACACTCACTAGGGTGTGGTGGTGGCGGTGACCTGCAACACTCACTAGGGTGTGGTGGTGGCGGTGACCTGCAACACTCACTAGGGTGTGGTGGTGGCAGCCTGCAACACTCACTAGGGTGTGGTGGTGGTGACCTGCAACACTCACTAGGGTGTGGTGGTGGTGACCTGCAACACTCACTAGGGTGTGGTGGCGGTGTCCTGCAACACTCACTAGGGTGTGGTGGCGGTGACCTGCAACACTCACTAGGGTGTGGTGGTGGTGACCTGCAACACTCACTAGGGTGTGGTGGTGGTGACCTGCAACACTCACTAGGGTGTGGTGGCGGTGACCTGCAACACTCACTAGGGTGTGGTGGCGGTGACCTGCAACACTCTCACTAGGGTGTGGTGGTGGCGGTGACCTGCAACACTCACTAGGGTGTGGTGGTGGCAGCCTGCAACACTCACTAGGGTGTGGTGGTGGTGACCTGCAACACTCACTAGGGTGTGGTGGCGGTGACCTGCAACACTCACTAGGGTGTGGTGGCGGTGACCTGCAACACTCACTAGGGTGTGGTGGTGGTGACCTGCAACACTCACTAGGGTGTGGTGGCGGCGGCCTGCAATACTCACTAGGGTGTGGTGGCGGCGGCCTGCAATACTCACTAGGGTGTGGTGGTGGCGGCCTGCAACACTCACTAGGATGTGGTGGCGGCGGCCTGCAACACTCACTAGGGTGTGGTGGTGGCAGCCTGCAACACTCACTAGGGTGTGGTGGTGGTGACCTGCAACACTCACTAGGGTGTGGTGGTGGCAGCCTGCAACACTCACTAGGGTGTGGTGGCGGTGACCTGCAACACTCTCACTAGGGTGTGGTGGTGGTGACCTGCAACACTCACTAGGGTGTGGTGGCGGCGGCCTGCAATACTCACTAGGGTGTGGTGGCGGCGGCCTGCAATACTCACTAGGGTGTGGTGGTGGCGGCCTGCAACACTCACTAGGGTGTGGTGGCGGCGGCCTGCAACACTCACTAGGGTGTGGTGGTGGCAGCCTGCAACACTCACTAGGGTGTGGTGGTGGCAGCCTGCAACACTCACTAGGGTGTGGTGGTGGTGACCTGCAACACTCACTAGGGTGTGGTGGTGGCAGCCTGCAACACTCACTAGGGTGTGGTGGTGGTGACCTGCAACACTCACTAGGGTGTGGTGGCGGCAGCCTGCAACACTCACTAGGGTGTGGTGGCGGCGGCCTGCAACACTCACTAGGGTGTGGTGGCGGCGGCCTGCAACACTCACTAGGGTGTGGTGGTGGTGACCTGCAACACTCACTAGGGTGTGGTGGCGGCGGCCTGCAATACTCACTAGGGTGTGGTGGCGGCGGCCTGCAACACTCACTAGGGTGTGGTGGCGGTGTCCTGCAACACTCACTAGGGTGTGGTGGTGGTGACCTGCAACACTCACTAGGGTGTGGTGGCGGTGACCTGCAACACTCACTAGGGTGTGGTGGCGGTGACCTGCAACACTCACTAGGGTGTGGTGGTGGTGACCTGCAACACTCTCACTAGGGTGTGGTGGCGGCGGCCTGCAACACTCACTAGGGTGTGGTGGCGGCAGCCTGCAACAGATCTACAAACAAAGAAGCAAGTAATGACTGCCACGTCCACCTCGGTTGCAAGTTTATTTCATCGTTCGGGAATTACTCCCACCAATCACTGGTCTTTCCTGGAAGATGTTGCTCAGAACGGCTCATTGAGTGCGTCTCGATAAATAATGAATGACGCGAGCCTCAGGAGTGCACAGCGAGTGCATACAACCAGACTTAATTGTACCTCGGGCGAATATATTTCTGTCTGAAACCTTGGCGAAATTATGCCCGGGTAAATATGTAGTTTGGTGTACCTTGGCCGATTCATCAAAGCTTTAGAGCGCCTGCGGGGACGGAAGCAGACATTATGAGAACAGCCGTATTGAAGCGTCCACTGTAATTTGTATAGTTTACGAGTGACCATTACTCGTGGAGAGGACCGGTGCCAGGGCCAACTGTGTTTTCAGCGAACACTAAAATAAAATGAATATTATATGATGTTTATGTTAGCCATTATTCGCCCCAGGCAGGCATTAAATCCGCGATGGACTGCTACCGCTAATATTGGTTATTTTCTTTACACATAGGTGTGTGTGTGGGGGTGGGTGGGTGAGTGTGTGTGTGTGTGTGTGTGTGTGTGTGTGTGTGTGTGTGTGTGTGTGTGTGTGTGTGTGTGTGTGTGTGTGTGTGTGTGTGTGTACGTGTGTGTGTGTGTGTGTGTGTGTGTGTGTGTGTGTGTGTGTGTGTGTGTACGTGTGTGTGTGTGTGTGTGTGTGTGTGTGTGTGTGTGTGTGTGTGTGTGTGTGTGTGTGTGGGTGTGTGTGTGTGTGTGTGTGTGTGTGTGTGTGTGTGTGTGTGTGTGTGTGTGTGTGTGTGTGTGCGCGCGCGTGCGTGCGTGCGTGCGTGTGTGTTGTAAATAAATAATAAGCAAAACAATTCATTATAAACCCTCAGTCCTGGCCGCCGCTCCGCACAAAGGTAAAATGTTCAGGTGTCGATCATATGCTGAAGTGAGAGGAGAGACATGTTAGGTTTGTGGCTTGCAGAAAGGTGCCATAAAGGAGTGAGAGTTGTAAGAGAGCCTCTGGGGTGGTAGTGAGAGGAGAGTGAGTTATGAGAGAACCAGAGACGTGTGAGTGAGACGACCATTATCAGATCAGGACATTATGGCCTAATGCTGTTACGGTGAGTCATGGTGGATGTTTCGACGGGGGTGATAATAGTTCATGAAGCAAGGGAGGAGATAATGGTTACTAACGGGTAAGAGGATGATAATTGTGCATGATGCAAAACGAGATTTCAAACTGCGCTAATATGCAACATGTAGTGCTTCATGCTGTGAGAATTACTATTAGATACATTATGAGGAATTGTGTAGTGTGAGGCATTTTTCCACCGTACACGACTATAATGAAGTTTTAATACAGATTATGATATGTGCTAATTAAAATTCGAATAAGATGATGCAGAATATATTAGTTACAGGGAACCATTTGGAATAACGGAGAGGCTGTGAAGGAACGTGTTATCTGATGAGATTGGAATGAGGTTGTAAGAGATGACATGTAAACCAAATTATAAATACCCACTGAGGTTGAGGTGCAGGTTCTTAGGGGTTTATAGATCACATTATTAAGTGCGGTAAGAGGCAGTGATTCGGACTGAGAGGAATTACGGACATTTTCCCAAATTAAAACCAAATAAATCACTAGCAATATTGAAGTACAGAGAGGCACTCTTTGATCCACTAATAATCATGTTCATTAAATTAACACATTAGTAACCTCTGCAGCCTGGAGGGCAGCCAACATGGTCCTGATATTCACGAATGGGGACAGATTCCATGCCATAATCTTCTGTCCAATTAGCCCGGTGTCAATAGTGGGAAAGCTCCTTGAGGCCACAATTATGAATTCAACAATAAAACACCTTGACACATGCCTGATAAATTACTCTTAACATAGTTCCAAGAGAGGGTGATCTGGTCTCGCAAATCTGCTATTCTTCGACACAAACATATTCTTGGCACTCGGCAGCAGTAGCAACTGTTTTGTCTTTTCACCTAGTTAGGCCTTTGACTCTACCCCCCCCCCCTCCCAAGACATCCAATCACAAATATTAAAGCCGACGCCATTGAAGGAAATGTTCTATTGGATCAAGTCTGGTTGAAGGATAGGAAGCAGTTTTCACCAACGGGGTCAAGTTACAGTGGAGAAATGTCACTAGTGATGTTCTACATGGGTATATTTTGGGGCCTTTGTTGGTCATAATATATCTTAAGTTTGCAAATGACATGAAAATGAGGTGAATAGTAAACTCGATAGGGTAGTTTGCGGTCACTCCTGCTTCGTACATTGATATAACTGTTGGATATCATTACAAAGTCATCATATGACGTTATTACACTCATGTGATGTATCTACAGTGTTCATATGTTAATATATAATATTGTTAAAATTCAGAGATAATTCTACAAATGAGATATTATTAAATTCTTTGAACATAATAATAGCTTAATTCTCTTTATTGATTTTAACAGTAAAACCAACGTTACCATGACTGAATGATAACCGGAGAACAACACGACACCGTGACACTCACGTAAATCTAAGCCCGTCACGTGCACGGAGAGCCTCCGCCTTCTTACCTTTTTGACACATTTGGGGAGAGGCAGTAGACGAACGAGTGAGAGAAAAATATATGAAACTAACACTTTACGAAGAATTGTCATTACGAAACCTTCAGAGGCGTTATTTCTTTCACGCAATATAGTAAGAATTTAAAAATACAAAAATAAATAGAAAAGTGCAATATATTTAGTGAAAATTAATACCCGAGTATGTACAGATATAAAATTATGTGACATGTGAAAATTAATATCTTGACACATGTACAAAGATAAATATTCTTATTATGCAAATGGACGTAATAGACGTTATGAGTCATAGTAACACACACAACGTGACCGCCGGAGTGAACAGGACAAAGCACTTGTCACGTACAGTGTTGCACTTAACAAAATACAGTTGCAGTATAGATGAAGTGCATGAGAAGGAATAGAGGGGAGGATATAATGATATTATATTTTATAAAAAGATGATAAATACTGTAGTATTGCTATTAGAGAAGATGAGAAATACTGTAGTCTTTGTTAATCTTGTCATTAGACAAGATGATAAATAATATAGCCTTGCTATTAGAAGAGATGAGAAATTATGTTGTCTTGCTATTATAGGAAATGGGAAATCCTGCTGGTTTGCTAAAGTGAGATTGGTTAAAAATGGGTTGAATGAAAAAGATGGTGATTAAAATGGATAGAAGCCATGTTAGAATTGATTTTGAAGCGAATTACAGAATGTGTTGTTAATGATAATCACTTTACTGTAATCACATATTAGTGGAAATCGGTGATTGAGCGTGAAGAGTTAAAACACATGTCTTGAAACGAGTTCTTTTTTAATGCGCGAAACGCGGCGCTTATTAGTGGCTGTAAACAATTTACATTGTTTACCTTCAACTTCGCTACTGTATCATGTATCAAATATATATTTTTTATATAAATGACAATTATTATTATTAGGTACATATTTATACAATTATGTATAAACAGTGAAGAAGTTTTACACCAATCTTACAGATATACACTTTGCAATTAGTACAGTTTTGACCATATTAACGGTTTGTAAAATATTGACATATGGAGTGAAAAAATTTAATGATACAACAGCTATTTAAATTTGGGCTGTGTAATGAATGAAATCAATCTATTATATGTTTATACCCTAATATACGACTATGTTCTGAATTTTGTTTTATGCCGTTGTGCAAAATATAGTTTTCTTGATTAATTTGCGTGTATTACCAAATTTCAAAGGTTTCCTTTTTTTAACTATGCAAATGTTACACTTAATTATAATACTCACAACACTACTCATAGTCCAAAACATGAGGACGAGGTGATACATCGGTAATAAACATATTACAGTAAATTTGTTTGCAATATACATATAGTGCTGAGCGTTCAAATATACAGAAGCAAGTCATATATGTATATCAATGTGCACCGAGCCTCCAACACCCGAGATAATTCATCAAGGTGATTTATCGAAATATTAAGCTATAATCTATGAGTTATGGCCAGTAGATTACGTGGGCAGCGTAGTGGGTGAAGAACGCTGGGGGTGCCTCGTGAGGAAAGAACGCTGGGGCTGCCTCGTGAGGAAAGAACGCTGGGGCTGCCTCGCGAGGGAAGAACGCTGGGGCTGCCTCGTGAGGGAAGAACGCTGGGGCTGCCTCGCGAGGGAAGAACGCTGGGGCTGCCTCGCGAGGGAAGAACGCTGGGGCTGCCTCGTGAGGGAAGAACGCTGGGGCTGCCTCGTGAGGGAAGAACGCTGGGGCTGCCTCGTGAGGAAAGAACGCTGGGGCTGCCTCGCGAGGGAAGAACGCTGGGGCTGCCTCGTGAGGGAAGAACGCTGGGGCTGCCTCGTGAGGGAAGAACGCTGGGGCTGCCTCGCGAGGGAAGAACGCTGGGGCTGCCTCGTGAGGGAAGAACGCTGGGGCTGCCTCGTGAGGGAAGAACGCTGGGGCTGCCTCGTGAGGGAAGAACGCTGGGGCTGCCTCGTGAGGAAAGAACGCTGGGGCTGCCTCGTGAGGAAAGAACGCTGGGGCTGCCTCGTGAGGAAGGAACGCTGGGGCTGCCTCGTGAGGAAAGAACGCTGGGGCTGCCTCGTGAGGGAAGAACGCTGGGGCTGCCTCGTGAGCTAAGAACGCTGGGGCTGCCTCGTGAGGGAAGAACGCTGGGGCTGCCTCGTGAGGAAGAACGCTGGGGCTCCCTCGTGAGGGAAGAACGCTGGGGCTGCCTCGTGAGGGAAGAACGCTGGGGCTGCCTCGTGAGGAAGGAACGCTGGGGCTGCCTCGTGAGGGAAGAACGCTGGGGCTGCCTCGTGAGGAAAGAACGCTGGGGCTGCCTCGTGAGGAAAGAACGCTGGGGCTGCCTCGTGAGGAAAGAACGCTGGGGCTGCCTCGTGAGGAAAGAACGCTGGGGCTGCCTCGTGAGGAAAGAACGCTGGGGCTGCCTCGCGAGGGAAGAACGCTGGGGCTGCCTCGTGAGGAAAGAACGCTGGGGCTGCCTCGTGAGGGAAGAACGCTCATATTCCATTATAAGAACGAGGTAAATGACTCATTGGAATAAGATAATGAAGGATACCTTGAGTTAGTGTAAAGTTCAAGAAAGATTGGGAGGAGAGTGGTGGACACGGAGAAACAACGCTCTCTCCTACGTGAACGCAAGCATATCCAGTACTCGTGCACTCGAGCACAAACACCCACCGAGTTCAAAATCTGACTGAACTAAAAAGATATGTTAGGGGATAACTATCGGGTTGGGATCAGGTTCACGGCGAGAGGTGAAGTCGGAATGGCGAAAGGTCAGAAGCGAGGTACCGCAATGGAACTGGAACCCATTGTGTTCCATTGGAACACAATGGGTTCCATTCATTGATGAAACAACATAGCACGGGAACCCATTCTGGTCCTGATATGTCAACGACCTGGCTGTATATAGGAGGATTCCTATTACTGTTTCAGTGGAGGCAAACCTTATGTGAATGATTGAGTGAGGTAAAAGGAAGATCTGGATGTGCTATAGTCACGGTCGGCAAGATGGGTGCCAGATTTTACCCCAGACAAATGTAAAGTAATAACGGTAGGACCATAGAAACATCGTATGTCAAAAGGGAGTTAGCTTCTGAAATCAGACAGACAAATTTGGGAGTAAATCTATATGAAAGAAAATTAATGCCTCTATTTCGAGGTCAGACGCTTGGGGGTACCCTCTTCCAACTTTTCAAAATGACACAATGGTGGTATGGGAGTGTCATAGGCCAGTCGGGTCGGCCCCAGTGACCCCCCCCCCTCCTTAAGAAATGTCGGCTCCTATTTTGTTCACTAAAACTGACATTTGGTATTTGTTTTCTGTAAAGTTTTATGCTTGTAATAAATAAATTTTCTGGTGGAGTGGGAAGGAGAGGGGGAGAAATAGGGAGAAAGGGAGGAGAGGGGGGGTAGTTAGGGAGGAAGGAAGGAGAGGGTGATTAAGGGAAGAAAGGGGGGGGGAGATGAGATACAGCGGGGAGGGGAGAGAGACCCGGATACAGCCGGGTGCCCTATCTGGTACTGTAAAACCTAAAGCCTCACACCTAAAGAACACATAAACAAAGTGACGCTTGTAATATACGCTAATCTAGAAAATGTTAGTTTGTCGTCATCCCAAATATTGCAGCCTTAAATTCAGAACACTATGCAACAGGCATACAACCTACCCTGTTGTATGCAGCACCTGCCTGGAGTCCCCATCTAATATAGTACAAACAAGGACTAAAAGTTTGAAACATGCCACAAACAATGTGCCAGAGGTACAGAACTCAACTTCAGTCAATGGCTGAGAGAATTTATTCTCACCACTTGGGGAGACGAAATAGAGGAGATATGATAACATACTGAATATTGAGGGCAGTTGACAGAGTGGACACGAAGGCTTGGCAGAGTGGACACGGAGACTTGACAGGATAGTCATGGAAACTTGACAGAGTGATCATAGGTTTGACAGTGGACGTGGAGGTTGTTTTAAATTAAATCTGTAGAAATAGACTATTTTATGTAGCTAGTTGAAAATTAGTCCGAGAGACGTCAGGGAACTTCTCTTCTGTGGAATGCACTGCAAGAAAAGGTTTACGAAGCGAGTTCAATTAACATGCAACATTCAAAGTACAAATGTATGAAACACGAGCAATAACAGCCATTGTATTGACAGAGGCTTGAAAGGCGGGGCTAGGGAGCTAATGCCCAACTCTGTAAGCACCTCTGCATTTAGGAAAGCATATATACACAAACAGAACAAGAATACATTTTTAATGATGTATGCCAATATCATTTAGTCTATAACTTGGCCGACCGATTACTAGTGTGTTTGAACAGTTGGCGACGGTTGTTTTGACAGGTCAAGACTGGTAGTTGTCTCTACACTCCAGTGTGTGTGACTGGCGTGTCTCTCGATCTTATTTTATAGTTAGATACACTCACATGCTGGTTAGCATTGTAAATGTGTGGCCACGTCTGTGGTAGAAAATAATAATAATAAACAAAAAACTGTGTGCTCGCTTAGATGTGCTCACCTAGATGTGCTTACAGGGACGAGCTAGGCTCCCAGTCTAGCCTTCCTCACATTCTTAGGTAAATATAATGATTCACTTCCTACGTTTTTATCATATTTACATTTACAATTTTGTATTGGGTTAGAACACACACAGGACACACACACACCAGGTGTGAACGCCTCAGGGCACACACACACACACCAGGTGGGAACGGCTCAGGACACACACACACACCAGGTGTGAACGCCTCAGGGCACACACACACACCAGGTGGGAACGGCTCAGGACACACACACCAGGTGTGAACTACTCAGGGCACACACACACACACCAGGTGTGAACGTCTCAGGACACACACCAGGTGTGAACGTCTCAGGACACACACACACCAGGTGTGAACGCCTCAGGGCACACACACACACACCAGGTGTGAACGTCTCAGGACACACACCAGGTGTGAACGTCTCAGGACACACACCAGGTGTGAACGTCTCAGGGCACACACACACACACACCAGGTGGGAACGCCTCAGGGCACACACACACTCCAGGTGTGAACGTCTCAGGGCACACACACACACCAGGTGGGAACGTCTCAGGGCACACACACACCAGGTATGAACGCCTCAGGACACACACACACACACCAGGTGTGAACGTCTCAGGATACACACCAGGTGTGAACGTCTCAGGACACACACCAGGTGTGAACGTCTCTAGGGGCACCCTGGGACACATAATCAATGGAGCCTGAGGTGGGTGATCTATTATGCAGGTGTATCGATTTTTCTGACGGATTCTGGTTTCTTAGCGACGCCTCTCGATCGATCTCTTGCGTAAGTTCCTCCAACAGTCAGAGAGGCGTAGGAGGCTATATGACCTGCTGGTGTTGGGATATACCCCGTGTTGTGTGGGGATATACCGTCTTGGTGTGGGGATATACCGTGTTGGTGTGGGGATATACCCCGAGTTGTGTAGGGATATACCGTGTTGGTGTGGGGATATACCGTGCTGGTGTTGGGATATACCCCGTGTTGTGTGGGGATATACCGTGTTGGTGTGGGGATATACCCGTGTTGTGTGGGGATATACCGTGTTGGTGTGGGGATATACCCCGTGTTGTGTGGGGATATACAGTG
>WNGS01008507.1:12672005-12699670 GCA_020271785.1 Procambarus virginalis
TTTATTAATTTCCTCGAGATACTTGTGTCTCATTATTGTGGTATCATGTTGGACTTTTTCGTTGCCTTCTCTTCATTATAATCTACATAGTTTATCCTCCCAGAGAGCTCACGGGCTGTTCCAGTAAGTGAAATTCTTTGAAGTCGCAGACTGAGCTCTAATGACACCTTTTGCTATTCCTGTTTCCTTCTGTAATAAGCACAGAACTAAAAATTTCTGGGCAATATCACCGTAGTGAGGGTCTCTGGCTATCATAATTGCAAGCTAAGGATTCAGTTCCTTATCTTTATTTTAACACTGGGGTGAGAAAACTCTTCTCATAGTGTCGATGTTTTGGTAGATTCTGCGACCCCAAGAATTTTGCCATGGCTTCGTTTTGTATGCTTTCAAACCATTCTAAAGCCTGAGGATACATGTATAAAGACTGGTGCAGCATAGTCTATGACGGAGCATGCATATGATATGTGCATCATTTTAAGTACGGCAATAGAAGCCCCCTTCTCATTCCAGGTCATGACTTCCAGGACCCTGAAACGATCTGAATATGTCCCAATGAGTTGATCGATCTATTATTTCTTTCCTTTATTAGTGGCGACAGGGATTCCAAAGTACAGAGAGTAGTCAACCCAGATGAGTGTTTCACCATTTATTTGCAGGTCTTCGTTTTCTCCCTTGTGATGAGAGTATGCTTTCGTCTTATTTGTGTAGAGAGTGAAGCCAAGTTCAATACCTTCCTTCTGAGTAGTTGTATTGATTCCACATTCATGGTGCTGTTGAGGCAGGTTGTTGATTGAATGTATTGTTCAATTTTCCAAAGATCGAGGGCGAGTATCAGAACATCATCTGCATATCACACTCGTTTTGTTCCTTCCGGAAATTCAATATTAGAAATGGCTTTCATAAGGATGTTGAATAGTGTGGGACTTTACACTCCTCCTTCAAGGGATCTCAAGCTCCATATTCATTGTTCTCGAAACTGATCCGTCGAAGCAGACCTTAGCTTTCCTCCTCGTGAGAAAGTCTTCAATCTATTTCACGAATCACCCCATGACACCCATGCTTGCAAGCCCATTAAGGATCTCAATCCGTTGTGCCTTATCAACGGCTGCTTTAATGTCAACAAAACAGAGTACATGGCAGTGTCATTAGGTAAATAATAACTACAATTATTATCAACAAAACCGTTGACCCTTTTCCCTGGTATATCATTTTTATGTGACAGGTGGTTTAAGATGATCCTGTCTTGCATATGCATGATATGAGACTAATAGGTCTGTAATTATCAGATCTTGGGTTGTTGTTGATTTAGATTTAGCTACTCAGAACGAAATGTCCATGTAGCACGGGCTATGGTGAGCCCGTAAAAAAGAACTAACCAAGACAGCAGATCATGGGGTTTCGACGTCTCAAATAGGTATCGAATATGTCATAGGTGATTTCATCTTCACCAGGCATAGTACTTTTGCCTTTTTTTTTGTATATATAGTTCCTTTACCTCCTGGGCTGTGATTAGTTGTCCATACTCGCCGTCACTAGATAGTGATCTTGCTGGTGTAATCGTTCAGTCATTATATCGCAGGTGTTGCGTGGTTATTACTACAGGGGGAGGAGAAGGCTGATGCTGCAGCACTCCCCTTCAGTCTCACTCTTGGGGTCTGTGTGTGCAGCTGGCCGGGTTAGGCTCCACTTAGCTATCTATATTTTTGGCCACACTTGAGGTCTTGCAGATGTTTCTTCAAATGGAGCAAGTGGTCAAGTGGTCAAGCTACTTACAACAATTGTTTGTTGGTTTGCTCATCATCAAAATTAGTCTTTAGAAATTTGGTATTCGGTTAACGAGTTACTCATCTTGTTTATAAAATGCGGCCTCATATCAGGTCCGAGTGACAGCCTTTTCTTCTATTTAGGTGTTTCTCTTTTTCTTGTTCATGTCCACGATGGTAAGCAGTGCCCAGTGCTCACTACATAAACTGTGTGCAATGTGTGTACTGGCGGAGACGAGGCTAACCATAGCCCGTGCTACTTGCCCCGCTCCTGTGCCAGGTAAGTCCACTACGGGCTCACCATAGCCCCGTGCTACTTGGAACTTATGTTCCGAGTAGCTGAAGCTAAAACAACAAACAGTGTGTACTGGCATTCCTATCCTGAGCATCCAGCAAGAGAGCACAATCTAATCTCCCGCCTTTGAGGTGAGTTGGTTACCCAGGACTTAGATTTTGTTGAATTAATTCCCCTTCATGCTTCTCTTTTTCCACGGGAGACATCTGTCCACGAGGCTAACCATAGCCCGTGCTTCTTGCCCAGCTCCTGTGCCAGGTAAGTTACGGGCTCACCATAGCCCGTGCTACTTGGAACTTGTTCCGAGTAGCTGAATCTATAACAACAACAACAACAACATTCTCTTTTTCGTTAACCTGTGTAGATGCGGCTAAATAACAGGTAAACGAGGGTGGCGGTACCTGGAGTAGGCGGCGTGGGAGTGGCGATCCTGTGGTGGGTGGCGTAGGTGTCGGGGTACCTGGGATGGACGAGGTGATCTTGTCGTGGGTGGCGTAGACGTGGCAGTACCTGGGGTGAGTGGCGTGGGCGTGGCTGTACTTGGGATGGGCGTGGCCATTCCTGGGGTTGGCGGCGCGGGCGAGGGTGTGGGGGGCGTGAGCACGAGGACACAGTGAGGGCAGAGCACACACCCACACAACACCTGCGTCTAGTGTGTTAGTATGTGGAGGAGCGGCGTGGCTAACGAGACCTTCACCCTCCTTCCTGTCTACTGACGGGAGGAGTCTACGGTGTCTCCTCCTGCACCTCCAGAGGGAGCCGGTCGGCCGAGTGGACTGCACGCTGGACTTGTGATCCTGTGGTCCTGGGTTCAATCCCAGGCGCCGGCGAGAAACAATGAGCAGAGTTTCTTTCACCCTATGCCCCTGTTACCTAGCAGTAAAATAGGTACCTGGGTGTTAGTCAGCTGTCACGGGCTGCTTCCTGGGGGTGGAGGCCTGGTCGAGGACCGGGCCGCGGGGACACTAAAAAGCCCCGAAATCATCTCAAGATAACCTCAAGATAACCCCTGCCAGCGTCTTCCACTAGATTCAACGAAACCAGAAAATTATAATGAACCCATAATATATTCCAAAACATGGGGTGATCGATCAGCAGTAACATCTTGCGGCACGGTCAACATCCAGTTTTATGTATCGGCCAGAAACGACGTTGGGGAAGATAATACATTTTCATTTTGTAAAAAGCTTTCAGGCGAAAAATAATAAAACTTGGATTTCGATAGTAAAGTTTTTAATTCCCATTAACTAATATCTTAAATCATTATTCATTTTCTCTCTTTCCTGGGTTTCCGCGAGCGTCTAGTCCAACTGTAGCCCTGGGCGTGTTTGTCTTGCCCGGGGCCGTCGTCCGGTCCTCGGAGGGGGAGATGGCTGTATAGGTGGAATAATACAGGATTAATCCCTGGGTGAACCTTTGTGCTCCTCGTAACCAAGCGTTGGTCGGGCTCCTGGGAGCGGAATGCCCAACACTGCCTGCACCAGCGGCTATAGGATCCCCTTGTAGCGTGTCCACTCCCTAAACAAACATTCTGATCTGTCTTCTTATAAAATCAATTCGCCAAGCTTCCGGAAACGCTTTCACGGATTTTTTGTCGTCTAATAATAAAACTACGGAAAAAAAACAAAATAATTAAAGTGGCAGGACTAGTAACCATTACTAAGATGAAACTCATGATATTTTTAGACTGGCGGAGAAATGTCAATGGAGGTTATAGGAGCGACTTACACATTCGTGCCGGGAGTCATATACGGCCTCATACCCTGATCTCAGAGAAAGGAGATTAATAAAGAGCGAGCGAGGTGTGAGAGTAGGTGACGGACGACGCATTTCTCAGCAGCAGAAAGTAAATAAAGAAAATTTTCTAAAGAATATAAGGGGGAGATGAGGGGGAGGAGGGCAGCGTTGTTGGGTATGGGAGTCGTACTAGGGAGGAAGGAGAGAGTGGGTAGGGGTGATGGGGGGGATGAGGGTCAGGAGGCGCCGCCGAATGAAAAGTTCCATAAATGTGTCCTTCTTACGAAATGCACAAGTATAAAAGGGCATGGAACTGAGAGCAGAAAAAAAGGAAAGATTGGGAGGGAGAATGGCCAGGATGGGGGGGGGGGGGAGTGTGGGTTTGAATGGTTAGTCCGCCACCTGGGACAAAGACGGCCACATCATGTCTCCCTGCTCCATTTCGTGTGTGATTTCTTTGTCACCTTTTCCATCCTGTTTTTATCTCGTTATTTCCTGGATCCCGTGTATCTGAAGGCCTCAGATAATATGGAGATGGGTTTGGCTGGTGGTGAAGAAGAAGTTTGACTCTGGGAACTGTCTGGAGGATATCAGGACAGGCTCCTCCTCCAGGGTCCCCTAGTCCGGCCCCACCTTCCCCTGGTTCCCCTGGTCACTGCCCCACCTCCTTCCGTCACCCTTGGTCACTGCCGGCCTCCATCCGTTACCCCTGGTCACTGCTCCACATCCTTCCATCACCCCTGGTCACTGCCCCACCTCCTTCCGTCACTTCTGGTCACTGCCCCACCTCCTTCCGTCACTTCTGGTCACTGCCCCACCTCCTTCCGTCACTCCTGATCACTGCCTCGCCATCTTCCGTCACCCTTGGTCACTGTCTCCTGTAGTCTGCACCTAAATCTAACTTGTATTAGGGAGAATGAAGGCTACAGAGGCACATTAATTACAGGTCTGGCCATAGACTTAAACGTTCCATGAGCTAAGCAGGTTACAGTCTTAGGGAAATATTTATAATAATAATCACACGTGATTTTTTATTAGGAATACAGAGTTCTCAGACAGACTGGGGTACCCGAGCCCCCCGGTGCTCTCTCTAGTGTGTAAATGTTCCAAGGTTCCTCTTGTGTGTATNAACTTTAGCAGCCATTTTCTAGACCATTCTCCAGTTTGTCCAGGTCATCCTGTAGTCTCTGTCTATCTGTCTATGTGTGTGTGTGTGTGTGGTGTGTGTGTGGTGTGTGTGTGTGTGTGTGTGTGTGTATTCTCCTAGTTGTGCTTGCGGTTGAGCTCTGCTCTTTCGGCACACCTCTCAACTGTCAATCAAACAACTGTTACTAACTACTGTTTTTTTTTCACATACACCCCAGGAAGCAGCCCGTAGCAGCTGTCTAACTCCCAGGTACCTATTTACTGCTTGGTAATAGGTGCATCAGGGTGAAGGAAACTGCCCATTTATTTTCCGCCGGCTGTCGGGATCGAACCCCGGTCCCAAGGTCCATGAGTCTAGAGAGCTGTCAACTTAGCCACCATGCTTTATGTGTGTGTGTGTGTGTGTGTGTGTGTGTGTGTGTGTGTGTGTGTGTGTGTGTGTGTGTGTGTGTGTGTGTGTGTGTGCGTGTGTGCGCGCGCGCGCGTGTGCGGGGGCGGGTGTACATTATGGGGCAGCTTGAGGTTTGGGTACAAAATACAGGTATGAACAGACCCGACAGTTTTAAACAGAGCCACCAACAAAATATATAAAAAATAAGCCAAGATATAATGGAAATTGAGGGGATAAATTATATAATTTTCACGCTGTAAACCATTGTATAACCGTGTGATTACCATGGTAATAATATAGGTGTGGTTGAAGGTGCGTATGAAGTAATAGGGTTGTAGGAAGCTGAGGGAATGTCTAATCCTGCACTACCCTCATTATATTCCTCACTGGCTGACTGGGTAATATGTGAGAGCCTTGCCACAAGGTCGTGAGGGATTAGAATCATTATCATATTTTCATTTGGCTTAGGAACAATACAGTCAATTTCTCAAGCAAATTTGAGTTATCAAAGCCAAAATACAATACAGAATCTTGTAGGAGAATATACCTGATTTATTTTCACGTGCGATATCTGATTTATTTTCACGTGCGATACATTGCAACTCGTACTACAACGCTATGTAGTTTGAATGTATTGCATCATCAAGCATGATGCTTAGGAGGGTTCAATAGCGTCTGTAATAAGACAAATTTATTAAATAAAATAACAGTTGTATTATTATGCATGTTTGAGGAAGCAGCTTTGATAGGTAAAATATTAATTATGTACGACGGAAGAGCATAACTTAAAATACAATTGTGTTTATCAAGATTTTCTGCTAAATAGATAAGATTTGGATAGAACAACACAAGGTTCTCCTGTACCGTCCTCTGGCTAACTAGTTTATATTTCCGCCAAGAATTAAACTCTTATGTTTATTCGTTAGTGCACTAGTCTCGCAAACTAGAGGTTCGAGTTAGGAATCTTGGGACAGGGTGTAACCAGTTAGGCAACATTCCAGTGCTCCATCCGTCTTCAGGCAACCAGGAGCAACTAGAGACGTGGTGTGTTACGAGACTGTAGTCCATCATAACAGCACTCTGCACTGTGTCATGCTCGCCTCTTAAGTGATGTTGACAGTGTTGATATTAACAGCTGAACTGTGAGAGCTTACGCTAGCTTCCTATATCTTCAGGAATATATTGAGAAGGAGAAGTCGTAATGGAAGGTATTTATGGTCGACCACTTGTACCCCATCAGAGGCAGAAGAGAGTTCACAAGCTTAGCCAACCGCAACATCTTATGTAACAAAGTATGTTTATTGTGAATGTCTACATTAGTCCTAAACATATTATTGTTATTGTTATTCACTGCTTTGGGAACATGGTTGTTGTTTCATGGGACAAATTACAGGGTGACATAAGGGACGTGAGATCACTGCACTATTTCAAAGGAAGATTAGGTGGGTTGGGTATATATAGCGCTTGGAAGGGATGAGGGATAGGACGGAGGGATGGAATGGTGCCCAACTACATCGACAGTCGGGGATTGAACGCTGACCTGTATAAAGCGAAACCATCACTCTGCTATCCGGAACACAACTTTTATTTTGTCTTATGCCACTTTATATCGTGATTCAAGTCATTCACATGGAGAGACGCCTCATCAGTAACTATCGTTCAGTTTCACGAGCATGTTTTTGTTATCTCAAATATCCAAATCCTTCTTGTGTGTCTATTTGAAATTCCGTAAAAAAAATGTTATTCAAAACTGTTTTGAATAACCAGAAATCCACCTAACCATATCGAAGTCTTTGCATAAAAATCGTCACTATTACAATGTTTTTTTTTATAAATTTTCTAATACGTCGCGTTTATAACGGATTGGTGGATTCCGTTAAGAATGTGACGTATTTGGTGAGAGGATGAGTTGCTCAAGATCTGGCGCGTTTGTATTTAGTCAACTTTAGACAGTAGATGAATTACACTATGTAACACTTATATATTGTTATCACTGGGTAATGTGTTAGATTCTATTTGCTAATGCCACCTAAGTATAGAAAATGGCTGTTAACAATTTCCCTTAAACTTTACTTTGACCTTTGCCTCCGAGAGCTTAGGGAAGATGTCTTGAAGTTATGTGAAGGTTGCCGACTAGAGCTGTGACAATTTATATATTTTGGAAGCATGAACAATTAGAAAATAACATGAAAGAGGAGGGTGGGTAGACTGCATTTTCTTAGACTGTCAGAAAGCCTTTGATACAGTACCGCATACGAGGCTGGTACAGGAGTTGGAAAGACAGGCAGAAATAACAAGTAAGGTGCTCCAGTGGATAAGGGAGTATCTAAGCAATAGAAAACAGCGATTTACTGCGAGGAGCGAGACCTCAGAGTGGCGAGATGTCACCAGAGGAGTTCCACAGGGCTCTATACTTGGAGCCATCTTCTTTCTGATATATGTAAACTATCTTTCAGAGGGTATAGACTCATTATACTTAATGTTTGCTGATGATGCTAAGATTATGAGAAGGATAAAGACAGAGGAAGATAGAAAGAGACTACAAAATGATCTGGACAAACTGGAGGAATGGTCCAGAAAATGGCTACTAAAGTTTAACTCAAGTAAGTGTAAAGTAATGAAATTAAGTGAAGGGAGCAGGAGGCCGAGCACAAGGTACCATCTGGAAGGTGAAATCCTTCCAGAGTCTTATGTAGAAAGAAAGATCTGGGGTTGAACAGACCCAACCTGTGTCCAGAAGCCCACATCAAAACGATATCATCACCGGCGTATGCTACATTGGCGAGCAAAAGAACTGGCTTTGAAACTTGTGTAAGGAATCGTTCAGAACCTTGTATACCACACATGTCAGACCAATCCTGGAGTATGCAGCTCCTGCTTGGAGTTTGTATCTAGTCAATCAGAGGACAGAGTTTGAAAAGATTCAGGGGTATGCCGCCAGACTAATCCCAGAGCTAAAAGCTATGAATTACGAGGAAACGATACGGGAACTAAACCTCACGTCCCTGGAGGCCAGAAGAGTTAGGGGGGTCATGATCACCACCTACAAAATTCTCAGAGGATAAGGTGGATAAAGACAAACTATTTAGCATGGGTGGAGCACGAACAAGGCGACACCTGTGGAAATTTAGTACTAAAATGAGATAAAGACATTAGAAAGATTTTTTTCAGTGTCAGGGTAAGTTAACAAATGGAATGCATTAGGCGTTGATGTGGTGGAGGCTGACTCCTTACACAGGTTCAAATGTAAATATGACAGAGCCCAATTGACACAGGAACCTGAACACCATTTTATTGACGGTTGAGAGAAAGGACCAAAGAGCTGAAGCTCAACCCCATCAAGCGCAACTAGGTGAATACTTATGACTCAGGAGAAAATTTGTGTTGCCAAGTGTTATTAAAGGCAACATTTATGTTAAGTATCCTTGACAAAGAGAACTTTGGAAGGTTTAATTATGTAACACTGACATAGACATGACTGTGCTTCCCTTGTACGAAATGTTTATTTATCTCAGTTTCTTCGCTTTATCGGTGAACAGTTTAAAGAATTTGGAGCTTAGAGCTAATCCTATAAATTGAATTTATTTCATTATCAATAAATTCCGGACTAGCGAAGTAATAGTAACTTGAACTGTTATTGCATTCCTGTTAACTCTTTGCATACGCGCGCACGCACATGCACCCATGCCTGCCCGCACGCACGTGCACCCATGCCTGCCCGCACGCACGTGCACCCATGCCTGCCCGCACGCACGTACACCCATGCCTGCCCGCACGCACGTGCACCCATGCCTGCCCGCACGCACGTACACCCATGCCTGCCCGCACGCACGCGCACCCATGCCTGCCCGCACGCACATGCACCCATGCCTGCCCGCACGCACGCGAACCCATGCCTGCATGCCCGCACGCACATGCACCCATGCCTGCCCGCACGTACGCGCACCCATGCCTGCCCGCACGCACATGCACCCATGCCTGCCCGCACGCACGCGCACCCATGCCTGCCCACACGCACATGCACCCATGCCTGCCCGCACGCACGCGCACACACGCGCGCGCGCACACACACACACACACACACACACACACACACACACACGCACGCACGCACGCACGCACACACACACACACACACACACACACACACACACACACAGAGGAGGACAGTTTGAGGCTTCAAGAAGACCTGGACAAGCTGCAGGAATGGTCGAACAAATGGCTGTTAGAGTTTAACCCAAGCAAATGTAATGTAATGAAGATAGGGGTAGGAAGCAGGAGACCAGATACAAGGTATCACTTGGGGGATGAAATACTTCAAGAGTCAGAGAGAGAGAAAGACCTGGGGGTTGATATCACGCCAGACCTGTCCCCTGAAGCTCATATCAAGAGGATAACATCAGCAGCATATGCCAGGTTGGCTAACATAAGAACGGCCTTTAGAAACTTGTGTAAGGAATCTTTCAGAACATTATATACCATATATGTCAGACCAATCCTGGAGTATGCGGCTCCAGCATGGAGTCCATATTTAGTCAAGCATAAAACTAAACTGGAGAAGGTTCAAAGGTTTGCCACCAGACTAGTACCCGAGCTGAGAGGTATGAGCTACGAGGAGAGACTACGGGAATTGAACCTCACTTCGTTGGAAGACAGAAGAGTTAGGGGGGACATGATCACCACTTTCAAGATTCTCAGGGGAATCGACAGGGTTGATAAAGACAGGCTGTTTAACACAAGGGGCACACGCACAAGGGGACACAGGTGGAAACTGAGTGCCCAAATGAGCCACAGAGATATTAGAAAGAACTTTTTTAGTGTCAGAGTGGTTGACAAATGGAATGCATTAGGAAGCGATGTGGTGGAGGCTGACTCCATACACAGTTTCAAGTGTAGATATGATAGAGCCCAATAGGCTCAGGAATCTGTACACCTGTTGATTGACGGTTGAGAGGCGGGACCAAAGAGCCAGAGCTCAACCCCCGCAAACACAACTAGGTGAGTACAACTAGGTGAGTACACACACACACACACACCACACACACACACACACACACACACACCACACACACACACACACACACACACACACACACACACACAGTGGTTACTAGAGTTGGATGTGACAAAGTCTATAGGCCCAGATGGAATCTCCCCTTGGATACTAAAGGAGGGAGCAGAAGAACTGTGCCTGCCACTCTCCATAGTGTACAACAAATCACTGGTAACAGGGGAACTGCCAGAAATTTGGAAAGCAGCTAACGTAGTCCCGATATACAAGAAAGGGATAGTCAGGAGGCACTGAACTACAGGCCAATGTCCCTAACCTGCATACCATGCAAGCTGATGGAGAAGATTGTGCGAAGAAAGCTAGTGGAACATCTGGAGTGAAAGAACTTTGTAACACAGCATCAACATAGGTTCAGGAATGGCAGGCCCTGCCTCACAGGGTTGCTTGAATTCTACGACCAGGCAACAAAAATCAGGCAAGAAAGAGAAGGGTGGGCAGACTGCATATTTTTGGATTGTCACAAAGCTTTTGATACAGTACCACACAAGAGGCTAGTGAAAAAGCTGGAGATGCAGGCCGGTGTGAAAGGGAAGGTACTCCATTGGATAAAGGAGTACCTAAGCAACAGGAGACAGCGAGTCAGTGTGAGGGGTGAGGTCTCAGATTGGCGAGACGTTACAAGTGGAGTCCCGCAGGGGTCAGTCCTTGGACCTATACTGTTTCTGATATATGTAAATGATCTCCCAGAGGGTATAGAATCGTTTATCTCAATGTTTGCTGATGATGCAAAAATTATGAGGAGGATTGAAACAGAGGATGATAGTAGGTGGCTACAAGATGACCTAGACAGACTGAGTGAATGGTCCAACAAATGGCTGTTGAAGTTCAACCCGAGTAAATGCAAAGTAATGAAACTAGGCAGTGGAAACAGGAGGCGAGACACAGGATACAGAATAGGAGATAAAGTACTTAATGAAACGGACAGAGAGAAAGATCTAGGAGTTGATATCACACCAAACCTGTCTCCTGAAGCCCACATAAAAAGAATAACGTCTGCGGCATATGCGAGGCTGGCTAACATCAGAACAGTGTTCAGGTACCTGTGTAAGGAATCATTCAGAATCTTGTACACCACATATGTAAGACCAAACCTGGAGTATGCGGCCCCAGCATGGAGCCCGTACCTTGTCAAGCACAAGACGAAGCTGGAAAAAGTCCAAAGGAATGCCACTAGACTAGTCCCAGAACTAAGAGGCATGAGTTACAAGGAAAGGCTGCAGGAAATGCACCTTACGACCCTGGAGGACAGAAGAGTAAGGAGAGACATGATCACAATCTACAAAAACCTCAGGGGAATCGACCGGGTAAACAAGGATAAACTATTCAACACTGGTGGTACGCGAACAAGGGGGGCACAGGTGGAAACTGAGTACCCAAATGAGCCACAGAGACGTTAGAAGGAACTTTTTCAGTGTCAGAGTAGTTAACGGATGGAATGCATTAGGCAGTGATGTGGTGGAGGCTGACTCCATACACAGTTTTAAATGTAAATATGATAGAGCCCAGTAGGCTCAGGAATCTGTACACCAGTTGATTGACAGTTGAGAGGCGGGACCAAAGAGCCAAAGCTCAACCCCCGTAAGCACAAATAGGTGTTGTACGCACACACTTAAACCGCCGGTGGCTGTGTGGATAGCGCGCAAGACTCGTAATTCTGTGGCCCGGGTTCGATTCCCGGACCAGGCAGAAACAAATGGGCAAAGTTTCTTTCGACTTGATGCCCTGTTACCTACCAATAAATAGGTACCTGGGAGTTAGACAGCTGTTACGGAGCTGCTTCCTGTGTGTGTGTATGTGTGGGAAAAAAATTGTTAGTGGTTAGTTACAGTTAATTGATTGACAGTTGAGAGGCGGGCCGAAAGAGCAGAGCTCAACCCCCGCAAGAAACTTCTAGGTGAATAACAACTAGGTGAATACACACGCAGGTTGCGGCTGAGTGGACAGCGCTCGGAGGTCGTAGTCCCAATGGCCCGGGTTCGATTCCCGGCGGAGGCGGAAATAAAAGGGCAGAGTTTCTTTCACCCTGATGAACATCTGTTCACCTAGTAGTAAATAGGTACATGGGAGTTAGACAGCTACTACGGGCTGCTTCCTGGGGATGTGTGTGAGCGCGTGTCCTTAAGAATCTAATAGGAACGTCTCGTCGGGTACGAGACGTACATGACGTCTCATGAGGTACGTACGTCATAAACGCATGAGGGTCATGAGGCACCTGGCATTTTGGACACAACCACACGTCGACACACCGCTTTCAGAAATGGCCAGACGATCACCATCGACTTACCGGGGAATATCTTCGAGGATCTCCCACGACACCCAACACTGTCGCCTGTGGACACCCAGGTACACACACGAAGCCAAAACAAGAAACCGAAGAACAGAAAACAATAGAGCGCTGAGGGCCCCCTGAGATAGTGATACTGTAATTAAATATCAAACAAGGACTTATGGCTGCTGCTCGGCCGTCTTGAGACCCTTCCCCCCTAGTGCTTTGTGATTGATTCTGTTATCTCTCCAAATATCCTCGCCCTTGGTGGGTTGTGCCCTGGCTCTACTCTTTGCGACGCCGAAGCTTCCTCTCGAGACTATACTTCCGACGGTCCCACTTCCCAGACCCCATTCATCCACAGATCTACAGTATCAGCTACTGGTACTGGTAATGACTTCAAACAGGCTCCACTTACGGGCTATTCATGCCCGTGCCTCTGAGGTGGCTTAATCTTTATCAATGTTCCAATGAAAACAAGTAAGTTAAGGCTTAAGATGAGACGTGGGTTGGAAGAGCTTTTAAGTCTACGAGAAGGCGCAGCTGTAATTCTGTGTCCTCCAGCATAAAAATATGAGAGAGAACATTTAGAAACTATTCAACTTAAGATTATTGTCCCTTCAAGTATATCATGCAAAATGTTACAGAGAATAACAGGAGAACAATAGAACTCTTAGAGAAAGTTAACAAAACAACAAAGTACCAGGGTGGGTTCCCAGAAGGAAAGTCGTGCATGACAAACTTATTAGAGTTGTACAATAGAATGGCAGACATCACACAAGATAGAGACGGAGGACGTACTGCATACTAATGGAATCTTTATTACAAAACTGTATGCCAATTGGAATAAAAATTTCCAGGGATATATTAAAATTTTCGGTAATTAAAGTAACAATTTATAATTGCTTTCTAATGACGTAGCTTTAATGACCAGAAAATGGTAGTCTAATGTATTGCATATTTTTAGACATTAGTAAAGGTGTGGGAGGAGAAAATTTACGTTTAAGAAAAGTTTTCAAATAAATTCAGTTAACCACAATTTAGTTTTTATTTGTTCCCGTTTTTAATATGTCGGTTATAATATTTCCAGTTTTTTCTTGATGTTACACAGACAGAATAAATTGAATTGTTATTATAAGAACGAGTTAGCGGTGATAACCCGTTTATTTATATCCTGTATTTCATGTCAACTTCTTCAGCAGCTCAGAGGTTGGTTGGCATAATCCCTTTGGGCTGCCCAGTTCGTCCTCCAAACAAAGACCCAAAAGTGATTCATGCACCCGCCAAACCCCCTGTTTATGAATGAAAAACGGTTTACACACGACTCACAACTGCTGAATTTCGAACATATCCGGAACAAGTGCTTCACTGACGAATTTTGTTCGAGTCACAACGCTATAAATGCTTCACCCACGACTCAATAAAAATAATCGCCAACAAAACCTAAACACCTGACCTAACCTATCCTATTCCTATATATACACAATATGCCAATATATTATAATATTAATTTATACTTGAGAAAATTCCCGTTTTGAATGAACAGTATGTTAAAATTTATGAATGCGTCTGTGGGGTTGACTGCTAAATGTAATGGACTTGAGTCGAGGACGGGTTGGTAAATGCTTCACCCACGTATGCCTATATATACAAATATGCTATTATAATATTAATTTATATTTGAGAAAATTCCTGTTTTGAATGAACAGCATGTAAAGATTTATGAATGCGTCTGTGGGCTCGACCGCTGGATGGAATGGACTTGAGTCGAGGACGGGTTGGGGCTACCATGCAAAAGCGTGAATGCAGATAGGTGTGTGTGTGTGTGTGTGTGTGTGTGTGTGTGTGTGTGTGTGTGTGTGTGTGTGTGGTCACCTAGTTGTGCTTGCGGGGTTTGAGCTCTGCTCTTTCGGCCCGCCTCTCAACTGCCAATCAATCAACTGTTACTAACTACTACTTTTTTTCACACACACACACACACACACACACACACACACACACACACACACACACACACACACACACACACACACACACACACACACACACACACTCAGGATGCAGCCCTTAGCAGCAGTCTATCTCCCAGGTACTTATTTACTTCTAGATGAACAGAGGCATCATGCTAAAAAACTCAACCTATTTGTTTCTGCCGCGACCGGAAATCGAACCCGGCCTTTAGGTATACGACCCCAGGACGCTGTCCGCTCTGCAGCGAGGGCATATGTGTATGTGTACTTACTTATTTGGGCCTGCAAGATCGAGCTCTAGCTATTGAACCCCGCTTTTCTAGCCGCTGGTTGTTTAATGCAATGACTCCTGACCAATTTCTCTATCGTGCCTGCCTTTAAAGCTGTGAAATGAGTTTGCCTCTTTAAACTGCTCCTTTAAGTCATTCCATTTACTCACTACACTTACGTCAAAAGAAAAGTTTATAACCTCTCTATGACACATCTGAGTCTCAAGCTTCATCAGTGCCCCCTTGTTCTATTGGTATTCATGGTAAACATTCCTCTGTTTTCACCCCGTGAATTCCCCCAAATATTTTATATGTCTGTATTATGTCCTCTCCCTCCTTTCTAGCATTGTTAGGTTTAGTTCCTTCAGTCTCTCTTCATGCCTCATCTCTCGCAACTCTGGGACGAGTCTTGTTGCAAACTTCTGCACCTTTCGGGCTTCCTTATGTGTTTTTAAATGGGGGCTCTACGATGGGGCGGCATACTCACATAGGCCGTACACAGGGATCTAAAAGCCTTCTTATTTAAATTTCTGAAGAATGTTTTGACTTTTGCTAGCGTAGAGCATGCAGGTGAAGTTATTCTATTTATTTGAGTCTCTGGCGTTAGATTTGATGTTATGTTCGCTTCCAGGTATTTTTCTCTAGTAATTATAGTTAGGTAGTTTCCTTTCATCGTGTATTGTTCTCTTGACTCCTGATCCCCATTTCCATCACCTTACATTTGCTGGTGTTGAACTCCATCAGCCATTTCTTGGACCAGCTCTACAGCTTGTTTAAGTCATCTTGGAGAATCTTACAATCCTCATCTGTCTCAACCCTTATCATTAGTTTCGCATTTTGTGCAGACATGACATCCTTTAGGTGCCTTGCTTGATACTCTATGCCAGCCAGACTTCTCGCTTCTCACTGTCACTCTCTGACTCCTGTCCTTTAGGTAACTCCATGCCCATTAGTGCGTTTCCGCTGAGTGCCTCTTGAGTTTGTATAATAACTTCATATGTGGTACTGTGAGTGAGTGAGTGAGTGTGCACTCGCCTGTGTACGTTCTTATAAGATAGGAGGTGTGTGAGAATTATCGGAGGGGTGCCAGTGTTGACCCAAGCCGGTTGTGAGAGGTGCCAAGTTGTGGAGAGAACAATACACTCTTAAGCCGCTTATATACGCGTCAATATAACGGGAGTCATGAACAAGCACGTCCGAAGTGTATTGATTCAGAGCCATGTTGCTGTTGTTGATGGCTTGAGGTTCAAGAGTTTAAACTCCACACATCTGATCACAAATCTAGATTAACAATGTTGAATCAATATGCGAATATTATTCCTTTAATTGGATTTGATTCGTGAATATGAACATATAATGAAATTCACCGAGGACTATACATGTCTGTAAATTATATGGTGTTGTAATGATCCAGATGATGACCTGAAGGTGTGTTCGTGGTGTATGATCCCTCACGCCTCTATTGCCTTTCATATGCGTGTTTGCGTATATGTCTGTTCATACCCATTTAATTGAACTGTTTCTATTTGTAAAGACTGAGCTCTAGCTCTTGGGCCTCTCTAGTCGGTTGTCTGGTGCACCGATATCCGACCCATTTGTTCTCTTCACGTGTTTAAAACTGTAGATGGAGTTAGTCCTAAATGTTTTCTCAACATCTCTCCCATTATTATTGTTCGCTGGTCATATTCTGAAGAAACACTTCTTTCTTTCACTCATATTTGCTACCAATTTGTAATTATATCATCTTCGTTCGTAACTTGCTTGTGAACAATCAAGTTACGAACTTGTGTATCTTGTGAACAGGTCTCCTCTGGTTCTTCTTTCTTCCAATGTTGTTCAAGTGTAATATGCTCCAAGTTCGCTTTAGTGAGTTGACCATCTTTTGAACATACGCACTAGAGCAACCCTGGAACATATGTACACAGCTATAGCGCAGCAATAACTATGGAACCACCGGAGAGAGAGAGAGAGAGAGAGAGAGAGAGAGAGAGAGAGAGAGAGAGAGAGAGAGAGAGAGAGAGAGAGAGAGAGAGAGAGAGAGACCGGGCGTTGGTACTGTGTAAGTTAGTGTGGGCTGGAGGTGGGGAGGAACAGTCAGATAAAAGGTGGGAGCGTAGTAGTGGGGGTGAGGACAGTTCTGCAGGTGAGGGTCATTAGCAAGCGTTCACTCACGTTTATACCCAGCCATTATTATCACGGATGTCACTCCTTCACTACACTGTCTACCTCGCCACCTCCGTCATTCTGTCAACCTTACATACACAGCTCTGATGTGCTTCACTGAAATGTTGATACTGCCTATGTACTATCTGTTCTAATATGACTTGTTTTGGGCTCCCAACCTTGCTATTCCATCTGCTCCCACCCTACTCTTCCACTCACACTCCCCGTCTCTTCCACCCACGCTCCCCATCTCTTCCACTCCCACTCCTCGTCTTTTCCATCCCACAGTAATCTCTGTTACCCTCTATAGTATAGTGGGGGTTAATTATGCCTGGTAAATTCTAACTGTGGTTAAAGAGTGCAAATTGTTTGCGGAGCCCAGTGCCTGGCGTAAAGAAGTAGTCGGTGGCTGGCGTGGGGAGGTAGTCGGTGGCTGGCGTGGGGAGATAGTCGGTGGCTGGCGTGGGGGGGTAGTCGGTGGTTGGCGTGGGGTGGTAGTCGGTGGCTGGCGTGGGGAGATAGTCGGTGGCTGGCGTGGGGTGGTAGTCGGTGGCTGGCGTGGGGAGGTAATCGGTGGCTGGCGTGGGGTGGTAGTCGGTGGCTGGCGTGGGGAGATAGTCGGTGGCTGGCGTGGGGAGGTAATCGGTGGCTGGCGTGGGGTGGTAGTCGGTGGCTGGCGTGGGGAGATAGTCGGTGGCTGGCGTGGGGGGGTAGTCGGTGGTTGGCGTGGGGTGGTAGTCGGTGGCTGGCGTAGGGAGATAGTCGGTGGCTGGCGTGGGGTGGTAGTCGGTGGCTGGCGTGGGGAGGTAATCGGTGGCTGGCGTGGGGTGGTAGTCGGTGGCTGGCGTGGGGAGATAGTCGGTGGCTGGCGTGGGGAGGTAATCGGTGGCTGGCGTGGGGTGGTAGTCGGTGGCTGGCGTGGGGAGATAGTCGGTGGCTGGCGTGGGTGGTAGTCGGTGGCTGGCGTGGGGAGGTAGTCGGTGGGTGGCGTGGGCAGGTAGTCAAGGCTGGATGATTCGTCTCCGTCTCTGACGGCCAGTAATGACCGCACTCAGACGACGGCGTGTAATTATGCAGGAGACTTCATAACAGTTTGTGGATCAATGTGTGGGAGAAGCCCCGCTGGTGAGAGTGATGGCTCTTGCTGACTATCTAATGGGAGGGTTGGCTACTTGTTTGAGTTGTGTTGTGGTGTTTAATATGTTGTCCTGTTACAGTCTCCCCCCCCCCCCCCCCCTTTTTTTTACTGTGGTACTGTGCACGGGGGATTGTTTGTCCTATTTGCAGATTACCTGGTTTATTTTGTTTATTAATTTCAATCTTTCTGGGATGTTTTTGTCCATATGTTTCGTCCGTGTGTGACCATTCTCTTCTCCAGCCTCCCCCCACCCCCCCACACACACCTCCCCCGTCCCCCTCCCCCTCTCCCCCCCACATAAACATCAGGTTATTCCCTTTGTTTGTCTTTAATTATCTTTGTTTATTTTATAAAACAGTTTCTGGACTGTTTAATTTGCAGAGGATATAACTTCCATAGACAATATTGTGTTTATATGTACTGTCTTGGTGTGGTGGCTGGGTTGTTGGTTCAGTTGTGAGGCGTCTTATGTGGCCAGCTAGTCTACCTGGAAGGCTTTCTCCAGAAAGCTTCTTTCTGTTCATCTTAATCTTTCTCGTCTCTTTCCAGTATCTCTCTAGTTTTTCTATTTACTCATTTTTACTCTTTAAGTCATCAATCCTGCACATTAAACCCCATAAAGTGTATGGCTCAGTTGTGCCAATAATCCCCCTTGGAAAGATGTCCATTATACATGTGCGTTAAGTGTCTATACATTATACTCCCTTCAGTGTAAAGCAAATCTATAACACTGGAACAATGAGATGTAAATACTAGAGTTATTGACAGTCATCTTCAAAATCTCAAACCAACTGAATTTTGCCTATACTGATTGTTCTGTGCAGTTGGACGCAGACACTCCCAAGACATACGTCTTGGTAGTGTCTGCGTCCAACATACGTCTGATGTCTTGAGAGTGTCAACGTCCAGCGTACACTGGACATTTTGTTAGTATCATGTTGAGTGTATGTGGCACGCCCCTAGAGAGGACGACGTTCATCATACACAGAACGCTTCTGATGGGTCGCATCACCTGGGACTGCACCAAGGTAGGCCTCATAGCGCTGCGTGAAAACCGATTACTTTTTACAGTGATGGCGGTTCTGGTGGGTAAGGGAGCCCTTTCCCACCAAGAACGCTGGACCGCAAGATAAGGACCCACGCTTAACGGACCTCCATTTGCTGTAGGGATGTTCAGCGTAGAGGTGGAGGAAAGGAGGGGTGGGGAACGGAAGGATTGGGAGGGGGTTGTGTAGAGGGTTAACATCGAAGAGTAAAGCTAAGATAGTTTCTTCAAGGCAGATTATGAGGGGTAGAGTAAGAGGGGCACTTAAAGAAGCAGAGGTGGGCATAGAGGGGGGGTAGAGGTGGATAAGGAGGGGGTATTGGGGGGAAAGGAAGGCTGTGAGCTTCGTGTTAGGGAAGAGAGAGGGAGAGAGATAAGAGAGTGGTCGACGTCAATCACTTGCTTACCATACATTTGGTGAAGTTGGGAAGCCCTGGGAACCCTGCTGGTATTGGTACTCGAGCCTCCACTGAGGTGTTGGTATTCCACGACCACAGTGCACTTGAGGACTCTGCACCTTGGTAGATATGGTAATACTGCCAGGGGCAGTGTTGCCAGTTGGTGGTGGTGGTGGTGGTGGTTGTTGTTGTTGTTATAGATTCAGCTACTCGGAACAAGTTCCAAGTAGCACGGGCTATGGTGAGCCCGTAACTTACCTGGCACAGGAGCTGGGCAAGAAGCACGGGCTATGGTGAGCCTCGTGGACAGGAGATGTCTCCCGTCTGGTGGTGGTGGTGGTCCTGCTGAGTTACAAAGGTGGTAACAAGCACACGCTTTTGAATCACACTCTAATGTGTTTAATCCTCCGTGTTCTAATATGTAATCATTAATACCATCTGTAATAATACGTAAGAAAAGTATGTATACGAAATTTAATGCAGTGGGCAAAAATAAGCTTTGGAAATTATGTGAACATATCTACAAATGAAGGACAGGAGGGTATGTGAGGGGAAATGGGAGTTTTGTAGGGTTGTTCACTTATTTTAAGCTAAACAGTATAAACTGAACGCTTTTCACGTAGTAATTAATGCTATATATATATATATATATATATATATATATATATATATATATATATATATATATATATATATATATATATATATATATATATATATATATTAGGGGTACCACCTCTGGTGCAATTGCAGGGACCCACATCCTCGAAGAAGAAAACAAAGAGCATTCAGAGAAGATCTTGTGGATTCTCACTGAATACTTAATTCTTTTCTTCTCCTACCACCCCTATTATTTTTTTGTATGTTTTGTTTTATTTTATTGCAATGCTACAGTTTACAGAGAACACACACACACACACAAATATATAACAATTAAACAATCAGCGTTCGAAGACCTCGTCCAGCTCCTCGGAGGTTGGGTGCGTACCCAGGATACAGCACGCATTTCCCCTCTGACTGCGACACTGAGGCGCTGGAACAGGAAACTGGCTGCTCGTGGGTCTCTAGTTTTCCCAATGAGTTCCTCACCAACCTCCTTTAAAAACTTGAGTGCACATTTACCCCAGGCGCCCAGAGTCTCTGAGCCTAACGGCACGAACCTGTAACAACGTTCTAGGTCTCTGTATTTGTGGATTTTCTGGGTCTCCCTGAAGGTGGCTGCCCCACCTCCCTCCGCTGAGCTGTAACGTAAATAGGTATCAGCCAATGTAGATGCACAGGTGTAATCCCATACGACCTGTTTACCTTCCCTCCATGGCTGCAGGGTGACTCCATCTGGGCGTTTTTGGCTGTTGTCAGGTCTGCACAACTGGGGTTCCCTTTGTGCTGGACACCCAGCTGTAGCCAAACTTCTCTTGATGATGTCATTGACTGCCTCGTGTCTGGCAATCTTTCCCTGTGTCTTACGACAGATGAGACCATGGCTGCCGTATTGGTCTGCCCGTGCCTGGCCGCAAATACACCGGTGCTCGGTGGAGATAGGGGCGGCAAGGCGCAGAGCAACACCAATACTTAGGGCCCGATGATCCAGGCGGGTGCCCAAGGCGGAATTAGGGACTGCCAACAGGAAGTCCCAGCATGGGGGGCTTGCACAGCTAGGAGACGCGCTCTGTCCTTCTGAGAAGCTACGTCCAGCAATGCTTTGGCGATGTTCTCCACTATGGGCTATCCCATTTGGCCTGTTTACCGTCGTTTGGACAAGTTGGTCGGGTGTGTGAATTGGCGAGTGTGTCCCACCGACCAGCTCCTTCCACAAATTTGGGATCACGAATCCCAATGGAGTTCCTTAGGTATTCTGGTAGTATTTCCTTCACTATTGTTCTTAATTCACTTTATATATATATATATATATATATATATATATATATATATATATATATATATATATATTGTATATATATTTTTATAAAACCTAGAAGGGGTACCACCTCTAGTGCAAGTGTAGGGACCCATAGCCTCGGAGAAGAAATAAAGAGTACTCAGAGAAGACCTTGTGGATCCTCACTGAACACATTGATATTTTCTTCTCCTACCTCCCCTATTCTTTTGGTATGTGCGTATGTTTATCTAACTTTATTTGAAAATGTCATTACACAAAAAAGTTACAATATTGATTACATTCAGGGTACAAGGCTGCTTGTATATATATATATATATATATATATATATATATATATATATATATATATATATATATATATATATATATATAATCAAAATTTTACAGTGTCACTGCTATAATGCCGTAGTTAGCGCATTCGACTGACAACCTATTGGACCCGTGTTCGATTCCCGGAAGGGGCGATGTGCTTGAGCCCGCTTCCGTACACCTGATACATCAGTTCTCGGGAATTTAAGGAACTGTTGTGGGTTGCATCCCGTGGAAGGTCAGTACTTGGCCAAATAGGATTCTTGTCCCCCACAGTGGGACTTGTGTTAAGCGTATATTACTAAACACTTCTCTGTCGACTGCAGGGATAGTCCTACAGCGGCCCACGTGACCTTACAACCCATCACTTGACGCTGCTTGTACACTAGTCTATACTAGTGTACACTAGTGTACACTAGTGTAGACTAGTAGTGTACACTTGTGTACACTAGTGTACACTAGTAGTGTACACTAGTGTACAAGCAGCGTAAACTGAGATGGAATTCAAAGGTGCACTGAGAGGCATGTCAGGAAAGGCAGTGAAGAGATACACTGAGAGTGAAAAGATAAATTGAGAGGGAAGAGATAGTGAGAGAGACCAGGGGTGAGACCTCTTGGCACCGCCTCGCGTCCATTACCCCAGGGAGACCAACAACGGTGTCTCATCACTCCCAGTCCCCCCCCCCCCCCTCCACAGTCGGCTTCTGGATCTATCACTATATCTTCTTTGAAACTTCGAAGCTTCATTCAAGATCCATCCGTGAAGTTATGTTACGAACTGAAGCTCATGGGGTTTCTTTGCTTCTTGTGTGTTACGGAGTGCAAGACTTTGCCTCTGCTTAAACTATTTTAAAAATAACAATAACCCAGATTTCTATTCGTGTTCAAAACATATTTCCTCCGTCTAAGATACTGTCTCTTCTGTCCAAGTACGCGCTCTCTCTCCTCATTTCCTCCTCTACCCATGGAAATATTATCCCTCTGGCTGCTCTTCTAGCAAAGAGTACATTCTTTTCACGTCTCCTCTTCCCAAGAACAGTCTCTCCATGCCTCCTATACCGAAGGACACACTCATCATCACAGACCGATCCTCACCAACAATTAGCCACATGGCTTGCTTGCCCCGTCATCAAAATACACATCCTCTATGAAAAAAAAATCACCCCTATTCATGTCCTTTTTTTCTCGTGTTTAGGATTGAGGTAACAGCTGTTGCTGGTGTCCTGCTCTGAGCGAGCGCTCATTGTCACTGGCTCTTGTACCATCTCAATAACTTGACGTTAATGTACATACAATAATGTCATCTGTCGTTTATAAACATATAATACATATTGTATGCTTATATTATTGCTGTATTTTTTGCAAATTGAGTTAATTATTTTCAGTAAACAACCCCTTGTTCTATAAGCTATTTTGAAGTTTAGGAAAATTATATTAAAAATAATTTGCATGTTATTGTTTGCTCCATGAAGCACTCTGGCTGTTTTGAACTTTGTGTTACAATATTCCCCTCCAGTATGACGCATGTTGTCTTCCCCCATGTAAGATGTTGCCTCCCTCATGAAGCATGTTGCCTCCCCCATGCAGCATATTGCCTCCCCCATGCAGCATGTTGCCTCCCCCATGAAGCATGTTGCCTCCCCCATGCAGCATGTTGCCTCCCCCATGCAGCATGTTGCCTCCCCCATGCAGCATGTTGCCTCCTCCATGAAACATGTTGCCTCCCCCATGAAGCATGTTGCCTCCCCCATGCAGCATGTTGCCTCCCCCATGAAGCATGTTGCCTCCTCCATGCAGCATGTTGCCTCCCCCATGCAGCATGTTGCCTCCCCCATGAAGCATGTTGCCTCCCCCATGCAGCATGTTGCCTCCCCCATGCAGCATGTTGCCTCCTCCATGAAACATGTTGCCTCCCCCATGAAGCATGTTGCCTCCCCCATGCAGCATGTTGCCTCCCCCATGAAGCATGTTGCCTCCTCCATGCAGCATGTTGCCTCCCCCATGCAGCATGTTGCCTCCCCCATGAAGCATGTTGCCTCCCCCATGCAGCATGTTGCCTCCCCCATGCAGCATGTTGCCTCCCCCATGCAGCATGTTGCCTCCCCCATGCAGCATGTTGCCTCCCGCATGCAGCATGTTGCCTCCCCATGCAGCATGTTGCCTCCCCATGCAGCATGTTGCCTCCCCCATGCAGCATGTTGCCTCCTCCATGAAACATGTTGCCTCCCCCATGCAGCATGTTGCCTCCCCCATGAGCATGTTGCCTCCCCCATGAAGCATGTTGCCTCCCCCATGCAGCATGTTGCCCCCATGCAGCATGTTGCCTCCCCCATGCAGCATGTTGCCTCCTCCATGAAACATGTTGCCTCCCCCATGCAGCATGTTGCCTCCTCCATGAAACATGTTGCCTCCCCCCCATGAAGCATAGCCCCCTCCCTCTCCATCCCTCCCAGAAGCCGCAGGCCAGGAAAAAGAGAAACATTTTTCTGTTATCGCATAAATTCTTCCATTTTTCCTTTCCCAATTAGTTCATAACTTTAGAATTCTTGAGAAAGTATGTCTATCTTTTTGTGTGAAAGAATAATAAATCTAAAGTTAAAATTAAGTGGAGACACGTGAGACTGCAAGCAGCGGTGTCTAACAGTCTGGCTGACCAGCCCGTCATCCAGGAGGCCTGGTCTGAGACCGGACAGTGGAGACATTGATTCCCGGAACCAACAAAAGATGGTTATCTTGAAATGATTTCGGGGCTTTAGTGTCCCCGCGGCCCGGTCCTCGACCAGGCCTCCACCCCCAGGAAGCAGCCCGTGACAACTGAATGACACCCAGGTACCTATTTTACTGCTAGGTAACAGGGGCATAGGGTGAAAGAAACTCTGCCCATTGTTTCTCGCCGGCGCCTGGGATCGAACCCAGGACCACAGGATCACAAGTCCAGCGTGCTGTCCGCTCGGCCGACCAGCTCCCACAAAGATAGGTAGTCAAAATGTAGAATATCGCTCACAGTCACATTCGCCAGACCATTAACTGACTCAGAGGTGGCATTATGCCTGCAGTTTTCTCCTCGCCTTAAAAACCTTAACTGGGGGAAAATTGCTTATGAGAAAGACATAAAGAACATTATATGGTTCGTGTTTTATACAACAATACAGCCAGAACCTTTGTCATCCGGTTCCAGCCTTCATTATTATTAAGACATGTAAAGAAGTTGCCACTGGGGACGGCACCCCGGCTTATGGAGTTCAGGTTGCCACTGGGGACGGCACCCCGGCTTTGTGGAGTTCAGGTTGCCACTGGGGACGGCACCCCGGCTTTATGGAGTTCAGGTTGCCACTGGGGACGGCACCCCGGCTTTATGGAGTCCAGGTTGCCACTGGGGACGGCACCCCGGCTTTATGGAGTCCAGGTTGCCACTGGGGACGGCACCCCGGCTTTATGGAGTCCAGGTTGCCACTGGGGACGGCACCCCGGCTTTATGGAGTCCAGGTTGCCACTGGGGACGGCACCCCGGCTTTATGGAGTTACGGTTGCCACTGGGGACGGCACCCCGGCTTTATGGAGTTACGGTTGCCACTGGGGACGGCACCCCGGCTTTATGGAGTCCAGGTTGCCACTGGGGACGGTACCCCGGCTTTATGGAGTCCAGGTTGCCACTGGGGACGGCACCCCGGCTTTATGGAGTTACGGTTGCCACTGGGGACGGCACCCCGGCTTTATGGAGTCCAGGTTGCCACTGGGGACGGCACCCCGGCTTTATGGAGTCCAGGTTGCCACTGGGGACGGCACCCCGGCTTTATGGAGTTACCGTCCCGGTTACGGGAACTGAACGAATTACTATTTTCAATCCACAAACTTCCTTTGTTCCAAAAAATGTCACCCCTTTAAATTTAACCCGAATTGCTTAATAAATTATTTATTTGCGATGTGTCGCAGTTTTCCAGCATGATCTTAGCGATAATACGGTTAATTTGTGGCTGATAACAGTGTTTGGGTGAAACAAAGGAAAGTCGCGCCGCATTACCGCCTATTTATGACGTGAATTAACACCGTCCATTGTCTCCGAGTTGGGCCGGGCGGCGGAGCCAGATTGGGACAAATCCGCACATAATAATGGTGTCCCTGTATCTTCAAATTGCGCAATAAAGTCCGATTGAGGTGGCCCGGTAGGTTTTGTTGCAACTGCTACGATTACCGCCACATCTGGAGGATTACCCAACTTATAAACAACTGCCAACGACTCTCTCGCCTGACTCCGCGAATCTCCACCTTACTTTTGTAAATCAACCGAGCCTCATAAATACTCATAATTAACGACCATTACCGTCGGATATAACACCATAACAAGCTCCTATCTGAGGCCACGGTGTGGAAAGTCACTAAGGTTCTTTTTCCCCTACGTGGAACCTAGGAATTCAGCCATGAGGACACTACGCGGGGTTGTGTTCGCACTTTACCGTCTGTTATTGAAGCGGGTCCTCCGATATCATCGTCAGGCCATCCAATATTGCTGTACCCCGCTGATGTGTGGAAGGCTGTCCTCCACTGTTGTGGTAGGTCCTCCACTGTTGTGGTAGGTCCTCCACTCTTGTGGTAGGTCCTCCACTGTTGTGGTAGGTCCTCCACTCTTGTGGTAGGTCCTCCACTCTTGTGGTAGGTCCTCCACTCTTGTGGTAGGTCCTCCACTCTTGTGGTAGGTCCTCCACTGTTGTGGTAGGTCCTCCACTGTTGTGGTAGGTCCTCCACTGTTGTGGTAGGTCCTCCACTGTTGTGGTAGGTCCTCCACTCTTGTGGTAGGTCCTCCACTCTTGTGGTAGGTCCTCCACTGTTGTGGTAGGTCCTCCACTCTTGTGGTAGGTCCTCCACTGTTGTGGTAGGTCCTCCACTCTTGTGGTAGGTCCTCCACTGTTGTGGTAGGTCCTCCACTCTTGTGGTAGGTCCTCCACTCTTGTGGTAGGTCCTCCACTCTTGTGGTAGGTCCTCCACTCTTGTGGTAGGTCCTCCACTGTTGTGCTAGGTCCTCCACTCTTGTAGTATGTCCTCCACTGTTGTGGTAGGTCCTCCACTGTTGTGGTAGGTCCTCCACTCTTGTGGTAGGTCCTCCACTGTTGTGGTAGGTCCTCCACTGTTGTGGTAGGTCCTCCACTGTTGTGGTAGGTCCTCCACTCTTGTAGTATGTCCTCCACTGTTGTGGTAGGTCCTCCACTGTTGTGGTAGGTCCTCCACTCTTGTAGTATGTCCTCCACTGTTGTGGTAGGTCCTCCACTGTTGTGGTAGGTCCTCCACTCTTGTAGTATGTCCTCCACTGTTGTGGTAGGTCCTCCACTCTTGTAGTATGTCCTCCACTCTTGTGGTAGGTCCTCCACTCTTGTAGTATGTCCTCCACTGTTGTGGTAGGTCCTCCACTCTTGTAGTATGTCCTCCACTCTTGTGGTAGGTCCTCCACTCTTGTAGTATGTCCTCCACTCTTGTGGTAGGTCCTCCACTCTTGTGGTAGGTCCTCCACTGTTGTGGTAGGTCCTCCACTCTTGTGGTAGGTCCTCCACTGTTGTGGTAGGTCCTCCACTCTTGTGGTAGGTCCTCCACTCTTGTGGTAGGTCCTCCACTCTTGTGGTAGGTCCTCCACTCTTGTGGTATGTCCTCCACTGTTGTGGTAGGTCCTCCACTTAGTGGTAGGTCTTTCACTTATGTGGAAGGTCATCGACCTATTATTATTTTTTATATTAACACTAATAGCTTTGCCTTTTTTCGTCTTCAGACACTTATATGTCTTCCCACACGACCCCGAACATTCCTTGCCCTCTAAT
>WNGS01008507.1:12717043-12729123 GCA_020271785.1 Procambarus virginalis
TGTGCACCCCATACTCATCCTGGGATTGCTAGTTTATTGTGCACCCCATACTCATCCTGGGATTGCTAGTTTATTGTGCACCCCATACTCATCCTGGGATTGGTAGTTTATTGTGCACCCCATACTCATCCTGGGATTGGTAGTTTATTGTGCACCCCATACTCATCCTGGGATTGATAGTTTATTGTGCACCCCATACTCATCCTGGAATTAGTAGTTTATTGTGCACCCCATACCCATCCTGGGATTGGTAGTTTATTGTGCACCCCATACTCATCCTGGGGTTGGTAGTTTATTGTGCACCCCATACTCATCCTGGGGTTGGTAGTTTATTGTGCACCCCATACTTTATATTTATAAAATAAAACACTTCAGGATACTTTTCTACCCAACACACGTCTACCATCAACTTGTCTACCCGTCTACTAATCTACCCGTTACCAATCTACCAGTTCGTTAACTTGAGAAACGCGTGGCGGGAGAGGATTATTGACCATTGAATATACGGTATGAGATCAATACTGCCGGGGTAACTAATCAATAACCAGTGTCTCTCCCTGAACGTTCCCGTCAGTGAGAGTGGTCATCAGGTCCTGGCCACCCTGGTACATCAGGTCCTGGCCACACCAGTACATTAGGTCCTGGCCACACCAGTACATCAGGTCCTGGCCACACTGGTACATCAGGTCCTGGCCACACCAGTACATCAGGTCCTGGCCACACCGGTACATCAGGTCCTGGGCCACACCAGTACATCAGGTCCTGGGCCACACCAGTACATCAGGTCCTGGCCACACCAGTACATCAGGTCCTGGCCACACCGGTACATCAGGTCCTGGCCACACCAGTACATCAGGTCCTGGCCACACCAGTACATCAGGTCCTGGCCACACCAGTACATCAGGTCCTGGCCACACCAGTACATCAGGTCCTGGCCACACCAGTACATCAGGTCCTGGCCACACCAGTACATCAGGTCCTGGCCACACCAGTACATCAGGTCCTGGCCACACTGGTACATCAGGTCCTGGGCCACACCGGTACATCAGGTCCTGGGCCACACCGGTACATCAGGTTCTGGCCACACCGGTACATCAGGTCCTGGCCACACCGGTACATCAGGTCCTGGCCACACCAGTACATCAGGTCCTGGCCACACCAGTACATCAGGTCCTGGCCACACCAGTACATCAGGTCCTGGCCACACCAGTACATCAGGTCCTGGCCACACCAGTACATCAGGTCCTGGCCACACCAGTACATCAGGTCCTGGCCACACCAGTACATCAGGTCCTGGCCACACCAGTACATCAGGTCCTGGCCACACCAGTACATCAGGTCCTGGCCACACCAGTACATCAGGTCCTGGCCACACTGGTACATCAGGTCCTGGCCACACCAGTACATCAGGTCCTGGCCACACCAGTACATCAGGTCCTGGCCACATCAGTACATCAGGTCCTGGCCACACTGGTACATCAGGTCCTGGCCACACCGGTACATCAGGTCCTGGGCCACACCAGTACATCAGGTCCTGGCCACACCGGTACATCAGGTCCTGGCCACACCGGTACATCAGGTCCTGGCCACACCGGTATAGGACCTACACCCTGTACCGGACTGAGCATAATGACGTCATTTATCGTCATTTATAAATTATGACGAATTTATCAAAAAATTCCTGGCTGCAAACTCTCAGGGCTCTGAGAAACATTCCAGAAAATACTGCCCGCTTAACCTTAATCATATGTTCATTTGCACTCAAACCATCATGTTCAGGTTAAGCGTGCAGTATTTTCTGGAATATTTCTCAGAACCCTGAGACTTTGCAGCCTGGAATGTTTTGATGAAATAACAACAAATATTTGAAATTGGGAAGTAGTTAAAATACCCAAAATCGGTCTTGGATTTCACGTTTAGTCAAGCAAAAATGATGTTCTACAAACAAGCTCCCAAGTCTAAGCCAGAAATAAAAAGCTCGTTGGTATTGCCATATTTTGATGATCTAGTACATCTTGCCCCTGAAAAACCTTAATATTAACCCAGTGTTCAAAACTGATAATACAGTTAAGTCCATGTTAATTAAGAACTCGCCCTCGTCTGTAGCAGGTTGTGTGTACTCCATCCCTTGTAATGAGTGTGCATGTGTTTACATCGGTCAGACTGGTAAATCTCTTTCTTCACGTTTAAAACAACATTCATATGCTATTCGTACAGCCCAGCACTCCAGTGCCTTGTATCTACATTCAGTTTATGTGATCATTCTATCGACTTCAGAGGAGACAAAATGTATCGTTAAAAGTAAGGGTTTCCTTGAACGAAATGTGATCGAGTCCGCTCAGATCAAACAGTGTAACAACAGCCTTAATGTGAGCCCTGGTATGTATAAATCCTCATATAAGTTTCAATATAGCACGTCAATACAATGTAGCATCCATTTAACCACTTTTTTGTCCCCCTTTTATCTGTATGTTTCACCCCCCCTTTCTTATTCTTGTATGTAGGTCAATAGGCCTTTATTCATATGTTCTTGGTGGTCAGATGACCTGCCCTGGCGGATATAAGGTTGTCATCCACGTTTCCTTCTTCACTCTATCTTACCTGCAACCCTGAGAGACTCAGCAGGAATACACGATCCTGCTTTCACTGAATGTTCAAATCAGTGGGGTGTTCTCGCAGCCCCAGCAACCATTATAGAGCCAACAAAACAACACAAACAGTCCGGCTGGGACCACCCTCTAGTGGAAAAAGTAGCTGATGCTATGCTCAGCGCTGCAACATCAGACAAGGAGAAAGCCCGCCTCAGAGCAGTGCGTGCCCCCCATGCAGGAGACTTCCTCCTGGCAGTACCCATGTCAACAATGGGCACGCGCCTAGATCCAGAATCCCTTCGTGTAGCAGTGGCCCTCCGCCTTGGTGCCCCAATTCACACTGAATACAAGTGTATTTGCAACAGGGTGGAAGCAGACCAATACGGACTGCATGGGTTGCATTGCGGAAGCACAAAGGGCTGGCATGCAAGACACAACGAGGTCAATGACATCATCAAGAGAAGCCTCGTCTCAGCTAAGTGCCCAGCGGAGAGAGAACCTCGCATCCTAGGGGTCCAAAACCCGGATTTCCCCGCACTTCGCCCTGATGGCATCACCATATACTCATGGAAGGAGGGTAGACAGTTGGTGTGGGACTACACATGTGTATCCACCCTGGCTGACACCTATGTACACTTCGGAGCTGATCAAGCAGGTGGGGCAGCCAACCACAGGGAAACAGCAAAATCTCTCAAATACAGGCGACTGGCAGGTCAATACCTCTTTGTTCCCATAGCGTCTGAGACGCATGGCCCCTGGGGCAAGAGTGCCTTGGGATTTCTCAAGGAATTGGGTTCCAAGCTCATTGACGTCACCAGAGACCCAAGGGCTTGCAGTTTTTGTTTCAGCGCCTCAGTGTGGCGATCCAGAGGGGAAATGCTTGCTGCGTCCTCGGTTCCTGTCCGGAAGCGGAGGAGCTTCAAGAGATCCATAACCTTTAGGCATTTGTCTTGTATGTTTTGTAACCTTTAAATACACAATAAAGCATAAGAAAAAAAAAAGGAAGGGGGTGGTAGGAGAAAAGCACACAGAAACTGTATTGGAGGGGACCCACATTCCCTCCAATGCGTTATGTGTGATTTCCTCCGAGGCTATGGGTCCCCCTTCTTCCAGCCAGAGGTGGTACTCCCTTCCATGTTTGAAAAAAAAAAAATATATATATATATATATATATATATATATATATATATATATATATATATATCGGATGGATGGATGAATAGATAGATGGATAGATAGTTGGATAGATGGATAGTTAGATGGACAGAAAGATAGAGTTACAGGACAAAGTACCCAGGACAAATTGTGGAGAAGGAATCTAGCGACACCAAGATGGGAAGTCTGACCTCATCAGCCTCATCTTGTCTGGTGTTCACACCCTCACACTCAGCAACTCATGACTTACATGAATGGATAGATAGATGGATAGCAAGCTAGATGGATAGATAGATTGATGGATAAATATATTGATATATAGATGGATGCGCAGATGGATGTAGATAGAGGGATGGGTAGATAGATAGATGGACGGATGAATAGATAGAGAGATATTTAGATGGACAGATGGGTGGGTTGAGATTGAAGGATATATATAGATATATATAGATGGGTGGATTGATAGAATGACAGTTGGGAGGCAGACAGACCCGGGCAACGCCGGCTAACCCCCGTTCCCCTTCCTAGCATGGCTGTACACCGGCTTTCGTTCTCTCCCTTCTGCCTCAGCGTCGGTTTGCAGTTGTCTGTGAGTTCCTCTCCTGACGGTGGTGTGAAGACGGAGCACGTTGACCTCGTGTGTCTGTCGTTGAGGCACCTGCTGCTGCTGCTGCTCCTCCTTTGTCGTTGATTGGTGATGTTGCAGCCTCTCTTGGTGAAGTTGCAGCCTCTGGTACTGTTGCAGTCTTTTGGTGATGTTGCTGCTGTGTTGATGTTACTGTTGCTGCTGTGTTGATAGTAAACAAGTGACCTTAACTAGAGGGTAACATAGAGGAATCAGATCCCATACTTGTATTTGAAAGCCAATATTACTGACCACAAAAGGGGGTATGGAATAATTACACCACTCGAATGAAGGATCGAAAGCAGAGACCCGTGAGCTGGAACTCAAGCTCGTCAAAATTAATGGAAAAGAGACATCAGAATTCTCCAGGAAGGTATAGTGAGACTGCAAAGCTGTTCCGAGAAATAACTGCTGGAATTCAATACCAAGAAGGTAGTGATGAAATGGTGAGAGCGAGAGAGGAACGCAGGCGGACTCACAGAGAGAAGCCATTTTTCTTGAAATAAAGAAAAATACCTAGAATAGGTAATTATATAATTATATAATTGCATAATATATAATATGATACACCGAGTAATACAATATCAATTAAGTAGATATTAACACTGCTTCTTCCCCCCCCCCATAGGGAACATAGAAATTGTATAAAAGCCGTGCATAATCTGTCCTGGTGAACTCGAACAGTCTCAAAGACGTCAGTAGAGAGGCATTCAGAAGCCTGCGCATGTGACATCACGTGGAGAATTTGCAACCTTGCCAAAAAAACTCGCCAGGAGACTTGAAAGGATACATAGATTTCAAACGAGGCTTGCNGCGGTATACAAGGTTCTGAACGATCCCTTACACAGGTTCCTGAAGGCAGTTCTGATGTTAGCCAGCCTCGCATATGCCGCAGATTGTGTGTGTGTGTGTGTGTGTGTGTGTGTGTGTGTGTGTGTGTGTGGTGTGTGTGTGTGTGTGTGTGTGTGTGTGTGTGTGTTGTAACAGCTAAGAGGACGCACGAGGCTGAGAGTCACTGGAGAGGAATGTGTGAGTGAAGCTGCAGAGTTGATGGTGTTGTATTAGTCGGCAAGCTCTTGTTGTGTTTGTGGGGCTCAGGCTTTAGCTCCTCACCTCCACCTCCTTAGTTCAACCTCAAGGCCTCATTAACCTCCGACTGCTCTCATTTACCCCATTTACTCCACTCGTTACGTCATTTTCTGTATACAAATCTGAATATGGATTTAACCTCCACTTCCTCCCTTCCTAGTGACGTCCACCCACTCATAACCTTATTACCTCAGCAAATAAGGACCAAATTCCTTATTTGGTCTCTAGCTCATTTTAGGTGAGGCAGATACTGCCCCAACCAGAATTTTTGCCTTGACCAATTTTATAAACTTACTTTTGTTGAATTTTCTGGAAAATGTAGTTTTGAGTTATAGGAAGACTATTTGTTATGTACTCTAAAAGATGCCGTCTAGAGTAGCTTTAAGGATGCCTTCGTGAGTAACCTTGAGGGAGAAGGGCATTTCTAGAAGAAGGTAAGAGCAAAGCTGAAGGTAAGAATAAGATGAAAGTTACGAATGGGGTAAGAATAAAAGGAAGGTAAGACAAAGAAGGAGGTAAGATTAAATTAAGTCAGATCACGTTTGCTAATGTTAGAACATTTGAGTATATATACTGTGAAGGAGAAGAGTCAAGAGCAACAAAGCCAGGACTCAGGATCATGTTGGGTAGGTTGTGTATCAGAGCAGCTGCGACAAGACGGCGTCTGTGAAGAGTAGAGCTTTTAGCCAACCAGCAATCACCAACATCAACCAACATCTGCCACCACCAATCACCAACATCAACCAACATCTGCCACCACCAATCACCAACATCAACCAACATCCGCAACCACCAATCACCAACATCAACCAACATCCACCACCATCAACAAACAACCACCCATGTTGAATGACAAGGAAAAGAAAGTGAAAATATTGTTGATTACCAAATGAACAATACCCCAGCTTATTACTCAATTGTAAGAAGTCTGAGTAAAGATGATTAAACATGAATAGCAATGTCGATCACCGGTAAATGGCATTTCAACAGCCAGTAATGTGGCGATCACTTGTGAAGAAGTCGTGGAAGCCACCTCCATCCACACAGATTCGACACAGTATTCGAACTTCATGATAATTCAAATATGACGCAACTAGTTCGACGGGGCTGGTAGACGGAGCTGGTAGACGGAGCTGGTAGACGGAGCTGGTAGACGGAGCTGGTAGACGGAGCTGGTAGACGGAGCTGGTAGACGGAGCTGGTAGACGGAGCTGGTAGACGGAGCCCACTGTGTGTGACTGGGCCCCCCAGTACCTGAGCCCACTGTGTGAGACTGGGGCCCCCAGTACCAGAGCCCACTGTGTGTGACTGGGCCCCCCAGTACCTGAGCCCACTGTGTGAGACTGGGGCCCCCCAGTACCTGAGCCCACTGTGTGTGACTGGGGCCCCCAGTACCTGAGCCCACTGTGTGTGACTGGGCCCCCCAGTACCTGAGCCCACTGTGTGAGACTGGGGCCCCCCAGTACCTGAGCCCACTGTGTGAGACTGGGGCCCCCAGTACCAGAGCCCACTGTGTGTGACTGGGGCCCCCAGTACCAGAGCCCACTGTGTGAGACTGGGGCCCCCAGTACCAGAGCCCACTGTGTGAGACTGGGGCCCCCAGTACCAGAGCCCACTGTGTGAGACTGGGGCCCCCAGTACCAGAGCCCACTGTGTGAGACTGGGGCCCCCAGTACCTGAGCCCACTGTGTGAGACTGGGGCCCCCAGTACCAGAGCCCACTGTGTGAGACTGGGGCCCCCAGTACCAGAGCCCACTGTGGGAGACTGGGGCCCCCAGTACCAGAGCCCACTGTGTGAGACTGGGCCCCCCAGTACCTGAGCCCACTGTGTGAGACTGGGGCCCCCAGTACCTGAGCCCACTGTGTGAGACTGGGGCCCCCAGTACCTGAGCCCACTGTGTGAGACTGGGGCCCCCAGTACCTGAGCCCACTGTGTGAGACTGGGGCCCCCAGTACCTGAGCCCACTGTGGGAGACTGGGGCCCCCAGTACCTGAGCCCACTGTGTGAGACTGGGGCCCCCAGTACCTGAGCCCACTGTGTGAGACTGGGGCCCCCAGTACCTGAGCCCACTGTGTGAGACTGGGGCCCCCAGTACCTGAGCCCACTGTGTGAGACTGGGGCCCCCAGTACCAGAGCCCACTGTGGGAGACTGGGGCCCCAGTACCAGAGCCCACTGTGTGAGACTGGGGCCCCCAGTACCAGAGCCCACTGTGGGAGACTGGGCCCCCAGTACCTGAGCCCACTGTGTGAGACTGGGGCCCCCAGTACCTGAGCTCACTGTGTGAGACTGGGGCCCCCAGTACCAGAGCCCACTGTGGGAGACTGGGGCCCCCAGTACCAGAGCCCACTGTGGGAGACTGGGGCCCCCAGTACCAGAGCCCACTGTGTGAGACTGGGGCCCCCAGTACCTGAGCTCACTGTGTGAGACAGGGGCCCCCAGTACCTGAGCCCACTGTGGGAGACTGGGGCCCCAGTACCTGAGCCCACTGTGTGAGACTGGGCCCCCAGTACCAGAGCCCACTGTGTGAGACTGGGGCCCCCAGTACCAGAGCCCACTGTGTGTGACTGGGGCCCCCAGTACCTGAGCCCACTGTGGAGACTGGGGCCCCCAGTACCAGAGCCCACTGTGGGAGACTGGGGCCCCCAGTACCAGAGCCCACTGTGTGAGACTGGGGCCCCCAGTACCTGAGCCCACTGTGTGAGACTGGGGCCCCCAGTACCTGAGCCCACTGTGTGAGACTGGGGCCCCCAGTACCTGAGCCCACTGTGTGAGACTGGGGCCCCCAGTACCTGAGCCCACTGTGTGAGACTGGGGCCCCCAGTACCTGAGCCCACTGTGGGAGACTGGGGCCCCCAGTACCTGAGCCCACTGTGTGAGACTGGGCCCCCAGTACCAGAGCCCACTGTGTGAGACTGGGGCCCCAGTACCAGAGCCCACTGTGTGAGACTGGGGCCCCCAGTACCAGAGCCCACTGTGGAGACTGGGGCCCCCAGTACCAGAGCCCACTGTGTGAGACTGGGCCCCCCAGTACCTGAGCCCACTGTGTGAGACTGGGGCCCCCAGTACCTGAGCCCACTGTGTGAGACTGGGCCCCCCAGTACCTGAGCCCACTGTGTGAGACTGGGGCCCCCAGTACCTGAGCCCACTGTGTGAGACTGGGGCCCCCAGTACCTGAGCCCACTGTGTGAGACTGGGGCCCCCAGTACCTGAGCCCACTGTGTGAGACTGGGGCCCCAGTACCAGAGCCCACTGTGGGAGACTGGGCCCCCAGTACCAGAGCCCACTGTGGGAGACTGGGGCCCCCAGTACCTGAGCCCACTGTGTGAGACTGGGGCCCCCAGTACCTGAGCCCACTGTGTGAGACTGGGGCCCCCAGTACCAGAGCCCACTGTGGGAGACTGGGGCCCCCAGTACCTGAGCCCACTGTGTGAGACTGGGGCCCCCAGTACCTGAGCCCACTGTGTGAGACTGGGGCCCCCAGTACCAGAGCCCACTGTGGGAGACTGGGGCCCCCAGTACCAGAGCCCACTGTGTGAGACTGGGGCCCCCAGTACCTGAGCCCACTGTGTGAGACTGGGGCCCCCAGTACCAGAGCCCACTGTGTGAGACTGGGGCCCCCAGTACCTGAGCCCACTGTGTGAGACTGGGGCCCCCAGTACCAGAGCCCACTGTGTGAGACTGGGGCCCCCAGTACCAGAGCCCACTGTGTGAGACTGGGGCCCCTGTGCCCACCTACAGGTGGGTTTAGTGTCCATAATAAGGTAATTAAACTAAACAATCGCCTACCACCTCCACAACCACGACTAGCTACCACCTCCCCAACTACAACCATTACTGCCACCTGTCACAACCACAACCACCCACGTAACTATTACCAACACTTCAAACACCATCCTCCCCCCTCACACAATTGCTCAACCCCCACCCCACTAATACACCCTTAGCCCCCCCCCATCCCTAGGGGTCGGCGAGGTTCATGTGCTGCACCTGGCACCCGGGCCCTCACCAGGGGCCCTCATCCACCTGGCACCCGGGCCCTCACCAGGGGCCCTCATCCACCTGGCACCCGGGCCCTCACCAGGGGCCCTCACACACCTGGCACCCGGGCCCTCACCAGGACCCTCACACACCTGGCACCGGGCCCTCACCAGGGGCCCTCACACACCTGGCACCCGGGCCCTCACCAGGGACCCTCACCCACCTGGCACCCGGGCCCTCACCAGGGACCCTCACACACCTCGCACCCGGGCCCTCACACACCTGGCACCCGGCCCTCACACACCTGGCACCCGGGCCCTTACCAGGGGCCCCTCACCCACCTGGCACCCGGGCCCTCACCAGGGGCCCTCACACACCTGGCACCCGGGCCCTCACCAGGGACCCTCACACACCTGGCACCCGGGCCCTCACACACCTGGCACCCGGGCCCTCACCAGGGACCCTCACACACCTGGCACCGGGCCCTCACCAGGGATCCTCAACACCTGGCTCCCGGGTCCTCACCAGGGGCCCTCACACACCTGGCACCCGAGGCCTCACCAGGGGCCCTCACCCATCTGACACCCGGGCCCTCACACACCTGGCACCCGGGCCTCACCAGGGGCCCTCACCCACCTGGCACCCGGGCCCTCACCAGGGGCCCCTCACACACCTGGCACCGGGCCCTCACCAGGGGCCCTCACACACCTGGCACCCGGGCCCTCACCCGCCTGGCACCCGGGCCCTCACCCACCTGGCACCCGGCCTCACCAGGGGCCCCTCACACACCTGGCACCCGGGCCTCACCAGGGGCCCTCACTCATCTGGCACCCGGGCCCTCACCAGGGGTCCTCACACACCTGGCACCCGGGCCCTCACCAGGGGCCCCTCACACACCTGGCACCCGGGCCCTCACCAGGGGCCCTGACCCACCTGGCACCGGGCCCTCACCAGGGGCCCTGACCCCACCTGGCACCCGGGCCCTCACCAGGGACCCTCACACACCTGGCACCCGGGCCCTCACCAGGGCCCTCACACCTGGCACCCGTGCACTCACCAGGGGCCCCTCACCCACCTGGCACCCGGGCCCTCACCAGGGACCCTCACACACCTGGCACCCGGGCCCTCACACACCTGGCACCGGGCACTCACCAGGGCCCTCACCCACCTGGCACCCGGGCCCTCACCCACCTGGCACCCGGGCCCTCACCAGGGCCCTCACCCACCCTGGCACCCGGGCCCTCACCAGGGGCCCTCACCCACCTAGCACCCGGGCCCTCACCAGAGCCCTCACAACACCTGGCACCCGGGCACTCACCAGGGCTCCTCACCAGGGGCACTCACACACCTGGCACCCGGCCCTCACCAGGGGCACTCACACACCTGGCACCCGGGCACTCACCAGGGGCCCTCACCAGGAGCCCTCAGACACATGGCACCCGGGCCCTCATCAGGGGCCCTCACCTACCTGGCACCGGGCCCTCACCAGGGACCCTCACACACCTGGCACCCGGGCCCTCACCAGGGGCCCTCACACACCTGGCACCGGGCACTCACCAGGGGCCCTCACCCACCTGGCACCCGGGCCCTCACCAGGGGCCCTCACCCACCTGGCACCGGGCCCTCACCAGGGGCCCTCACCCACCTAGCACCGGGCCCTCACCAGGAGCCCTCACACACCTGGCACCCGGGCACTCACACACCTGGCACCCGGGCCCTCACCAGGGGCCCTCACCAGGGGCACTCACACACCTGGCACCCGGGCACTCACCAGGGCCCTCACCAGGAGCCCTCATACACCTGGCACCCGGGCCCTCATCAGGGGCCCTCACCTACCTGACACCCGGGCCCTCACCAGGGGCCCTCACACACCTGGCACCCGGGGCCTCACACACCTGGCACCCGGGCCCTCACCAGGGGCCCTCACCCATCTGGCACCCGGGCCCTCACCAGGGGCCCTCACATATCTGGCACCCGGGCTCTCACCAGGGGCCCTCACACACCTGGCACCCGGGCCTCAAACACCTGGCACTCGGGCCCTCATCAGGGCCCTCACCTACCTGGCACCCGGGCCCTCACCAGGGGCCCTCACACACCTGGCACCCGGGGCCTCACACACCTGGCACCCGGGCCCTCACCAGGGGCCCTCACCCATCTGGCACCCGGCCCTCACCAGGGGCCCTCACATATCTGGCACCCGGGCTCTCACCAGGGGCCCTCACACACCTGGCACCCGGAACCTCAAACACCTGGCACTCGGGCCCCACCAGGGGCCCTCACACACCTGGCACCCGGGCCCTCACCCACCTGGCACCCGAGCCCTCACCAGGGGCCCTCACACACCTGGCACCCGGGGCCTCAAACACCTGGCACCCGGGCTCTCACCAGGGGCCCTCACACACCTGGCACCCGGGGCCTCAACACCTGGCACCCGGCTCTCACCAGGGCCCTCACACACCTGGCACCCGGGGCCTCAAACACCTGGCACCCGGGCCTCACCAGGGGCCCTCACACACCTGGCACCGGGGCCTCAAACACCTGGCACCCGGGCTCTCACCAGGGGCCCTCACACACCTGGCACCGGGGCCTCAAACACCTGGCACCCGGGCCCTCACCAGGGGCCCTCACACACCTGGCACC
>WNGS01008507.1:12731091-12746172 GCA_020271785.1 Procambarus virginalis
CTGCATACCGCCCCCCATCCAGTGGGCAGCGGTGGATAGGTTACAATCACTCAGTTACTACCTACAGTTAGCAAACTGGGGATATTTGGCTAAAATTTCTGGTAGCAGATCATTTTAAATGAAATATTACACATCGCTGGAACATTGGTTATAGAATTGTCTCTAAATTCACGTATCCTTTCGCACTCCATCACATAGTGTCGGAGGGTGTGCGAATATTTGTTGACACAGTTACATTTGGTCAGGTCTACATCAACAGATAATGAGAGGCCACAAAACATCTGAGTAATTCATGTTAATCAAATAGATTTTGAATTAATCAGGCTGCAGTTCCTGTGGTATGAGAGCTAACTGCAAGCATCAACAGCCTGGATGATCAGTCATGGAACGGGGAAGAGATCTCAGATGATCGAAAGATTGTCGAATTAGGATTGTCGAAGATTGTCATAGTGCGTTCATATAAACATTATATTATCTTGAATTGAGTCTACACCTCTCTGCCATGCTATTGACTCTACGCTTGACCAAGCTTAGAGTTTTCCACAGCTCATCTTAAGGTTTACCTTACTAGATTTCGCTAGAACACGACCAGCCATTCGGTTTCCAACCAGCTAATTACTGCTGGGTGAACAGGGGCGAACAGTTGAGGATCGGTACTCAGTCGACCCTTCTTGTCCATAGGTCGAACCCGGCCTAAATCGCTCACGAGGCTTGAGGCGAGCGTGCTACCACTGAACCACAATATAGAGGATACTGAGGGGAATCGACAAGATGGACGAGGACGGCCTCTCAAAGGCTTAGGAAAGTAGAACGAGGGGCCACAAGTGGAAGGTGGAAACACAAATGAGTCGAAGACATGTAAGGAAATTCTCGTACACTGTACGGGTGGTCAACACACCGAAACCTGTTAAACACAGATACCTGTGTTCCATGTTCCATGTTGACCTGACCTGAGGGGGAGCCTGGCAGCTGAGTGGACAGCGCTTCGGATTCGTAGTAACAAGGTCCCGGGTTCGATAACCGGTGGAGGTGGAAACAATGGGCGTAGTTTTTTCACCCTGATGCTCCTGTTCACCTAGCAGTATATAGGTACCTGGTTATACCTGGTTATGTACCTGGTATATGGTACCTGGTTATGGTAGCTATAGGTAGGTTACAGCTGTTACGGGCTGCTTCCTGGGTGTGTGTAACAAAAAGGAGGTCTGGTTGAAAACCGGGCCGCAGGTACGCTAAGACCTGAAATCATCTGAAGATAACCTCAAGATATTGACAGAGGATATGATAAAAGAACTTACTCGTAGTTTCCTTGTGGCGGAAACTGTTCAGTACTACAACTCACTGGACAGCTCTGTGCACTCTTTGTTTCTTAGTGTCTCTGTAACCCTTGTCAACCCCCCACTCCCCCCCCCTCCCCCCACGAAATGGGCATGGGGTGCATAATAAATATATGCGTGAAATCAACCATTACAGGGGTTACACTGTACAGAATGGGTTACACTGTACAGCAAGGGTTACACTGTGCAGGTGCTTAACACTAAGGTAAGGGTGTATACAGGTGTCACATACAGCTGTTGTTAGGTTAGACTGGGTATAAATATCACTCCTGTACAGTGTTCACTTTTATCCTTGAAAAATTACATGTATTACGGGGCTCAGAGGAATCATCAATGATGTTCTTAACTCATTTATAAACTTGATATTTTTCAAAATTCTCCCAAAAATTCATAAAATTTCTTTCTTAAAAGGTTTCAGCAACCTTTAATTTCAATATTATTTGTGTCTTTCTTAATCTTCTTAATGGATGACGTTGAAGCTCAGTGTTGTGTGTTGTTTGGGGCAGCAGGCCGTCAGTGGGGCGCTTCTTCTAGATGAAACTATTTTGGATTTCCTTGATGTGATCATTCATTTTCTCCTCCCTAACTAGCACTGACATGACACGTGTTAAAAAGTCATTGCGCTAGTTCTCATGCAAATTACACAAGATTCGTGCAGGCAATTGCATTAGTTGCAATTTGAATATTATCAAGTTAAGGAGGTACTTACTTATTCAGGTCAGGAAATATTGGCCTTCTCCGAGTCTGGACGTGTTGTGGGGAGATCCACAACCTCCCCACATCATCACCAGCTGTCATCCCTGTCAGTCACAGTCACTGTCACGCCATATCATTATCTGTTAGTCTTAGACAAACAGGTGTGACCAATTATATCGTTAATAAGACAATGATCAATCTGAGACCTTTCTTCTCCATTCCACGGCAGGGAGCTTAAGTTAATATTAAATTTATCGTAGATATCAGAATTATGTAAATTTCCTGTTCCCGTGAATGTTCTTAAATTTACGTATCTAGAGCATAAGTAATAGCAAGAATTCGTCTTGGATACAAATATTCATTCATGGTGATTCAGAATGGAAACAACAGTTGAGCAGGAGTTGCAGAATCTGTGGTGAGAGTGACGGTCACTGCCTTGATCACTACCTGAGAGAATGTGAACACCTGAGAGTCATTAGAAATATATGTAGAATAATAAACCCCACATTGTTTGAGTTAAGAAAATACTATTTGTCAAATATAGATACTGTTCTTAAGAGATTCCCTCATTTTTGCACCCAGCAAGATAACGTAAGATTTTAAGGGTTGACAAATATTAATCTTCTTGTTTTGTTGTTTGCGGAGCTATTCATTTAAGACAGTTAAGCAAGTCCCAGCTGTATCTGGGTACAAGTGACAAGATGAACAACACGGCGGGTTTTCTTCCCACTGGGGAGTGTTGTACATGCTACTATGGCGGTGTGTCCACTCACATGATGAGTGGCGTTGCCCAATAAACTCGCCCCTCGGGGCAAAATTGAAAATAATTTATTTTCTCTTGAAAAAGAGTATGAAAGTCCTCTACCACTATGAGGCTGGCATCATGATATCCATGAGCTGAAGTTGGATACTGTCCGGCTGGATTTTTCTGGTGCTGTGGACTGGCCCATTGTGGAGATTGCTCTCCTGGACGTGCTCCGTGTCGACGTCTCTGACCTCCTGGGGCTCGAAAAGATCTCGCCTACCCATGTGGCGGTGTCATTTGCCACGTCGCTTATTTATCAGGAGTTTGTGGCCCGCTGGGATGCACGCTCGCTTCCTCTTCCTGCTTCGGCTGTGACTGTGGAGATCTCGGATCCCTGGGGGCCCTTGACTTTTGTGAGTGTTCACAGGGTGCCGGTGACTTTCCCCGAGGCGGAGCTCATTTCAGTGTTTACGCGGTTTGGTGCGATGGTGAAGCACTAGTTCACCACTTTGAGTGCGGGCCAGCTGAAAGGGGTACGTCTGGGTGCTCGTACGCTTGTTATGCGGGTCACAAGCCCTATTCCTTTCAAGGTTTCGTTTCGCGGGCTCTCTCTGCGAGTGTTTTATCAGGGTCAAACACGCACCTGTTTTCGGTGTGGTACTGTTGGCCACGTGGCGGCCAGCTGCGACGCTCCTCGTGCTGAGGCCCCTTCCGTTTTCTTGGAGGATGACTTTCCCCGCTTGTCTGTGCGTGGGGAGTCTTCGGCGGATCCTTGCTCTGTGCAGGTGCCTGGTGTGGTTCCTGCGGCGGTTCCCGCTGTCGCTACGTCTGGCCCTGATCTGTCTGCCCCACCGGTGAGCTCTACGGACCTAGGGGCGCCTGCTTCGGACCTTGACGTTCGGTGGATGCGGAGGTGCATCCGCGTCCGGTTGCTTCAGTGATGGCATTGGATGGTGCTATAGGAGTGGTGCCTGCATCTCCTGCGGAAGGACATGTGCATCCCGGGGCTGTCGAGGTGGTGATGTGTGATACTCCGCCCCTGCCCTCTGCCTCGTCGCCACTGGTAGTTTCCTCGTTAACGCGTGCCTCTTCTCCTCTGCCGGGTCCGTCGCCCTCGCTGGATCCTTCACGTGTGCTGATGTCTACCCATCCTCCTGCTGTGTCTCTTCCTTTTCCGAATCCGGTCTCCTTGGTTGATGGTGGCTTGCTGCCCCGTGTCGTTGAAGCTGCCGTTCTGCGTGGTCGTGCTGCCCCAGTTTTGGGGGAGCCTGCCGACGGTTCTTCTTGGGCACCGCTTGCAGAGGGTGACGGTTTCGACGATCAACGGCCAATTTCTAAGCGCCGTCGTTCGACTCAGGATGCGTCGCCTCGCTGGACGTGGGCTGAGGAGCGTGGCGCTATGGATGATGATGCTGTGGGCGACGTGGTGCTGCCTCCTGTGGTGCCTTCTGTGTTGGACGCTGTGCCCCCTGCTGGTGGCTCTCCTCAGTGGTTGGTTGCCCCTGGTAACCGCGACCTCGTCGTGGTGTTGTCGAAGGATGTGGGACGGGGGGTCTCTGCTCCTGTTCCGACTGGTGGGGACACTGGGGCGCCTGCGGAGCCACCCTCCACGGGGCTCGGTGCGATGCCTGGCGTTGAACGAAGTGCGCGCCCTGATGGACAGCCCGATGTGCGGCCCGCTGTGCAGCCTGGTGTGCTTCCGGGGATGCGGCCCTGTGATCGGCTGCCTAAGGGGAAACCCTTCCCTGTCGTCTTCCCGTCCGGAGAGGTGGTCGACAGATCTGGTGGAACTCAGTGTGTTGAGTCTGATGACTGGGTGCGTCCTGTTCCCTGGTGCCCTTCTACTATCTGGGTCCGCGGGTGCGGTGTTTCATTATTGGCGTGCCAGATTTGATGCCTCGGCCTAATGCAACTCCTGGACGTCTGCTTTCTGATTCGGCCCAACTTGTTTGGGATGCTTTCCCAAACAAGTTGGGCCGAATCACGATTTCCGGCTCGGGAGTACCCGGAGAAGTATGAGTGATCCGTGTGGTTGGTTTCTGTCTGTGTTGTGCGTGTTGTTTCCCCTGTGCCTGCGTGCACAGGTGGGTGTCCTTGTGTGTGGTGTGGGTGTTTGTTCCTGGCTCCTGCGTGGCCTGTTTTGATGTATTTGCGATTTGTTTGGTGCTTTGCCTTTGTTTTGTATGGGTGTTGGTGCTGTGGTTGTGTGCGGTTGTGGGTGTTTGATGTTCTTTCTTTCATGTCTTTGCGCGCGCCCCGTGTGTTGGTGTGGCGGGCGTATTGGTATGGGGTGGTGTGGTTGTGTATGTTGCTATTCCGTGTGTTTGTCGCATGTGTGTGTGTGATTATATCTTTGTGCTTGTAATTGCTTTATTATTTGTATATATTTTGTTATTGATGTTCTTATGCACAATTTTTGGATTTCCTGTTTATTTGTTGTTGGTGTCCTCATTTGTGTCCAGTTCTGCTTCTCTGTGTGCGGGGTCGGGCTGCCCGTGATTGTGTTTTAATGTTGTAATTGTTGTGTATTTTTTCTTGTGCGTTTTTGTTATTGTCATTATGACATTTATTTGTTGTGTATAGTATGCATTCTCTGTCCCATGCTGTCTGTGGGTTTCTTTGCTTGTGTCCTGTGTGCTTTCCTGTGCCCTCTTGTATGTATTTTATGTCTGGTGTTTGCTTTGTTTCATGTACAAGCCCGATGGTTTGTTTTTATATGTTGTTTTGTATTTATTCCCTGTTTTTGTACTTTGGTTTTTTATATATAAAAAAAGCTGCAACGATTGGTAGCAATAACAACTATATTGATCCTGTCGTGTGTGCACTGTACATTGTAAAACAATGTTCAGATTACAAAGTTATGTTGACTTTTCAGTGTCTTAGAACAGACTTAAAATGACTTCGTTACTTTAAATAAATTTGTGCTAATTGGCACCACTTGCCTCTTATTTGGTGGGAGTGAGTGGCGGGCAGTTGACACCCATAGTGGAGCTACTGAACCATGTCGGAAACTGCTGTTTTTGCTTCTGTGTGTGGCCTCTGCTACTGTACTTCGGGCCACCGGTAAATCATGCAATTGAACTTAACTCCACTCAGTTAAGCGCTGAACAATGTTTAGCATTATCACAATTACTTGGTTAAGGGTATTACCCTTCCACTGCGGGGCTCCATTCATGGATTTCGATGTGTACTCGTCTGATTGTGCTGGCGGGGTTGAGCTTTGGCTGTTTGGTCCCGCCTTTGAACCGTCAATCTACTGAGCTCTATCATGTCGACATTTGAAACTGTGTATGGAGTCAGCCTTCACCACATCACTTTCCTAGTGCAATCCATTTACTGACTACTTTGACACTGAAAAAGTTCTTTCTAACGTCCTGTGGCTCATTTGGGTACTCGGCTTCCACCTGTGTCCCCTTGTTCCCGTACCGCCCCCCCCCCNCCCCTCCCCAGCCTCACCCCACCAGGCATAGGACCCCCTCCCCAGCCTCACCCCACCAGGCATAGGACACCCTCCCCAGCCACACCCACAAGACATAGGACCCCTCCCCAGCCTCACCCCACCAGGCATAGGACCCCCTCCCCAGCCTCACCCCACCAGACATAGGACCCCCTCTCCAGCCTCACCCACCAGACATAGGACCCCTCCCCACAGCCTCACCCCACCAGACATAGGACCCCCTCCCCAGCCTCACCCCACCAGACAGGACCCCCTTCCCCAGCCTCACCCCACCAGACATAGGACCCCCTCTCAGCCTCACCCACCAGACATAGGACCCCTCCCCAGCCTCACCCCACCAGACATAGGACCCCCTCTCCAGCCTCACCCCAACAGACATAGGACCCCCTCCCCAGCCTCACCCCACCAGACATAGGACCCCCTCTCCAGCCTCACCCCTAGACATAGGACCCCCTCTCCAGCCTCACCCACCAGACATAGGACCCCCTCCCCAGCCTCACCCAACCAGACATAGGACCCCTCTCCAGCTCACCACTAGACATAGGACCCCCTCCCCAGCCACACCCCACCAGACATAGGACCCCCTCTCCAGCCTCACCCACCAGACATAGGACCCTTCCCCAGCCTCACCACCAGGATAGGACCCTCTCCCCAGCCTCACCCACCAGACATAGGACCCTCTCCCCAGCCTCACCCCACCAGGCATAGGACCCCCCCTCTCCAGCCTCACCCACCAGACATAGGACCCCCTCCCCAGCCTCACCCACCAGACATAGGACCCCCTCCCCAGCCACAGTGACCGTCACCCAGGCACTCACTGAGACACTCAGAACACAAGTGGTTGTCTGGCTGGGGGAATTACTCTGAGGACAACAAGGGTCATACATATTCACATGTGGTGGGGACAAAGCAGATATATGTATTCCACACACAAGGGAAAGACAGACGGGTAAGTTTAGGGCTGGAGTAATTTAAGTGTCTAAGTGCAGTCGTTAGGAGTCTGGAGGGAGAGATGAGCCTCTTGAAGAGGAGTCAAGAGGTTGGTCGAGCAAGTTCCCGCCGCCCTCTCAAACTAATAGTATTGGGTCCTGTGGCGCAGTGGTCAGCGCACGCCCATCACAACCGAAACGTAATGGTTCAATTCCCGCGGCAGGGGCAGAAGCGCTCGGGAAATTTTGTTTCTAACCTGACGCCTCTGTTCACCTAGCAGTAATTGGGTATCCGGGAGTTTGGCAAGTGTTGTAGGGTTCCATCCTGGGATAGGTCAGATAAACCTAACAGGCTTCCTGTCCCGGACTATGAGCAATCCGTACTCCTTATAGAACGTCGCATTTTGACGTACACTACCTAAGGCCAAAAATCGTTGTACTAGAAAATGGAAGCGGCTCGCGAATTGACCTACTGTCCCGTTTTCTGTTTTGGGTCCTCTGGTAGGTTAGGATAGGGGCACTTTAGTACGACATTTTCTTGGCGTTGGGTCACCTTAGGAGGACAGAGTGATTATAGAGCCATGTAACCCTGTTGCTGTGTTGTTTGGCACCGCTCAGGCTCCAGGGATATTGGCACTGGGAGGTGTAGGCCTGCCTCATCCTGGAATTGGTAGTTTGTTGTGCACCCCATACTCATCCTGGGATTGGTAGTTTATTGTGCACCCCATACTCATCCTGGGATTGGTAGTTTATTGTGCACCCCATACTCATCCTGGCATTGGTATTTTATTGTGCACCCCATACTCATCCTGGGATTGGGAGTTTATTGTGCACCCCATACTCATCCTGGGATTGGTAGTTTATTGTGCACCCCATACTCATCCTGGGATTGGTAGTTTATTGTGCACCCCATACTCATCCTGGGATTGGTAGTTTATTGTGCACCCCATACTCATCCTGGGGTTGATAGTTTATTGTACACCTCATACTCATCCTGGGATTGGTAGTTTATTGTACACCCCATACTCATCCTGGGATTGATAGTTTATTGTACACCCCATACTCATCCTGGGATTGTAGTTTATTGTGCACCCCATACCCATCCTGGTATTGGTAGTTTATTGTGCACCCCATACTTTATATTTATAAAATAAAACACTTAAGGTTACTTTTCTACCCAACACACGTCTACCATCAACTTGTCTACCCGTCTACCAATCTACCAGTTCGTTAACTCGAGAAACGCGTGGCGGGAGAGGATTATTGACCATTGAATATACGGTATGAGATCAATACTGCCGGGGTAACTATCAATAACCAGTGTCTCTCCCTGAACATTCCCGTCAGTGAGAGTGGTCATCAGGTCCTGGCCACCCTGGTACATCAGGTCCTGGCCACACTGGTACATCAGGTCCTGGCCACACCAGTACATCAGGTCCTGGCCACACCAGTACATCAGGTCCTGGCCACACCAGTACATCAGGTCCTGGCCACACTGGTACATCAGGTCCTGGCCACACCAGTACATCAGGGCCTGGCCACACCAGTACATCAGGTCCTGGCCACACTGGTACATCAGGTCCTGGCCACACCGGTACATCAGGTCCTGGCCACACTGGTACATCAGGTCCTGGCCACACCAGTACATCAGGTCCTGGCCACACCAGTACATCAGGCCTGGCCACACCAGTACATCAGGTCCTGGCCACACCAGTACATCAGGGCCTGGCCACACCAGTACATCAGGTCCTGGCCACACTGGTACATCAGGTCCTGGCCACACCGGTACATCAGGTCCTGGCCACACTGGTACATCAGGTCCTGGCCACACCAGTACATCAGGTCCTGGCCACACCAGTACATCAGGGCCTGGCCACACCAGTACATCAGGTCCTGGCCACACTGGTACATCAGGTCCTGGCCACACCAGTACATCAGGTCCTGGCCACACTGGTACATCAGGTCCTGGCCACACCAGTACATCAGGTCCTGGCCACACTGGTACATCAGGTCCTGGCCACACCAGTACATCAGGTCCTGGCCACACCGGTACATCAGGTCCTGGCCACACCGGTACATCAGGTCCTGGCCACACTGGTACATCAGGTCCTGGCCACACCAGTACATCAGGTCCTGGCCACACTGGTACATCAGGTCCTGGCCACACCAGTACATCAGGTCCTGGCCACACCGGTACATCAGGTCCTGGCCACACCGTACATCAGGTCCTGGCCACACCGGTACATCAGGTCCTGGCCACACCAGTACATCAGGTCCTGGCCACACTGGTACATCAGGTCCTGGCCACACCAGTACATCAGGTCCTGGCCACACTGGTACATCAGGTCCTGGCCACACCAGTACATCAGGTCCTGGCCACACCAGTACATCAGGTCCTGGCCACACCGGTACATCAGGTCCTGGCCACACTGGTACATCAGGTCCTGGCCACACCAGTACATCAGGTCCTGGCCACACTGGTACATCAGGTCCTGGCCACACCGGTACATCAGGTCCTGGCCACACCGGTACATCAGGTCCTGGCCACACCGGTATAGGACCTACACCCTGTACCGGACTGAGCATAATGACGTCATTTATCGTCATTTATAAATTATGACGAATTTATCAAAAATTCTGGCTGCAAACTCTCAGGGCTCTGAGAAACATTCCAGAAAATACTGCCCGCTTAACCTTAATCATATGTTCATTTGCACTCAAACCATCATGTTCAGGTTAAGCGTGCAGTATTTTCTGGAATATTTCTCAGAACCCTGAGACTTTGCAGCCTGGAATGTTTTGATGAAAAATACAACAAATATTTGAAATTGGGAAGTAGTTAAAATACCCAAAATCGGTCTTGGATTTCACGTTTAGTCAAGCAAAAATGATGTTCTACAAACAAGCTCCCAAGTCTAAGCCAGAAATAAAAAGCTCGTTGGTATTGCCATATTTTGATGATCTAGTACATCTTGCCCCTGAAAAACCTTAATATTAACCCAGTGTTCAAAAATGATAATACAGTTAAGTCCATGTTAATTAAGAACTCGCCATCGTCTGTAGCAGGTTGTGTGTACTCCATCCCTTGTAATGAGTGTGCATGTGTTTACATCGGTCATACTGGTAAATCTCTTTCTTCACGTTTAAAACAACATTCATATGCTATTCGTACAGCCCAACACTCCAGTGCATTGTATTTACATTCCACTTTATGTGATCATTCTATCGACTTCAGAGGAGACAACATGTATCGTTAAAAGTAAGGGTTTCCTTGAACGAAATGTGATTGAGTCCGCTCAGATCAAACAGTGTAACAACAGCCTTAATGTGAGCCCTGGTATGTATAAATCCTCATATAAGCTTCAATATAGCACGTCAATACAATATAGCATCCATTTAACCCCTTTTTTGTCCCCTTTTATCTGTATGTTCCCCCCCCCCTTTCTTATTCTTGTATGTAGGTCAATAGGCCTTTATTCATATGTTCTTGGTGCTCAGATGACCTGCCCTGGCGGATATAAGGTTGTCATCCACGTTTCCTTCTTCACTCTAAAATGCTCTGATGAAGGCGAATTAAGCCGAAAACACATTTACCATTCTCTAATTTTCACGCCATTTTCTGCACACACACACACACACACACACACACACACACACACACACACATATATATATATATATATATATATATATATATATATATATATATATATATATATATATATATAATATAATATACTAGACCACCGTGACTGTACAAAAAGTCATTGGTAGCCGAGGATATATCCCCAACGACCCGACAGCACTTGGTGGTAAGCTTGGGCATAGATATTTCATCGAATCACCTCACTTTGTGGGACCACGTGAGCAACACAAATGTGAACAAGCTTGAATGGTCCCCAAGCCAATATGCAACTGTGCGCATTTGTGTTGCTCACGTTGCCCCACAAAGTGAGGTGATTCGATGAAATATCTATGCCCAAGCTTACCACCAAGTGCTGTCGGGTCGTTGGGGATATATCCTCGGCTACCAATGACTTTTTGTACAGTCACGGTGGTCGAGTGGTTAAGGAACCAGGTACGCCATATTGCATAGTGCTCCTGGCTATATATATATATATATATATATATATATATATATATATATATATAGCCAGGAGCTATATATATATATATATATATATATATATATATATATATATATATATAGCCAGGAGCTATATATATATATATATATATATATATATATATATATATATATATATATAGCCAGGAGCTATATATATATATATATATATATATATATATATATATATATATATATATATATATATATATATAGCCAGGAGCTATATATATATATATTATATATATATATATATATATATATATATATATATATATATATATATATATATATCGGATGGATGGATGAATGGATAGATGGATAGTTAGATGGACAGAAAGATATATAGATAGAGTTACAGGACAAAGTACCCAGGACAAATTGTGGAGAAGGAATCTAGCGACACCAAGATGGGAAGTCCGACCTCATCAACCTCATCTTGTCTGGTGTTCACACCCTCACACTCAGCAACTCATGACTTACATGAATGGATAGATAGATGGATAGCAAGCCAGATGGATAGATAGATTGGTGGATAAATATATTGATATATAGATGGATGCGCAGACGGATGTAGATAGAGGGATGGGCAGATAGATGGATGGACGGATGAATAGAGAGACAGTTGGATAGATGGATAGTTAGATGGACATAAATATAGATAGAGAGATATGTAGATGGACAGATGGGTGGGTTGAGATTGATGGATATATATAGATATATATAGATGGGTGGATTGATAGAATGACAGCTGGGAGGCAGACAGACCCGGGCAACGCCGACTAACCCCCGTTCCCCTTCCTAGCATGGCTGTACACCGGCTTTCGTTTTCTCCTTTCTGCCTCAGCGTCGGTTTCCAGTTGTCTGTGAGTTCCTCTCCTGACGGTGGTGTGAAGACGGAGCACGTTGACCTCGTGTGTCTGTCGTTGAGGCACCTGCTGCTGCTGCTGCTCCTTTGTCGTTGATTGGTGATGTTGCAGCCTCTCTTGGTGAAGTTGCAGCCTCTCTTGGTGAAGTTGCAGCCTCTCTTGGTGAAGTTGCAGCCTCTGGTACTGTTGCAGTCTTTTGGTGATGTTGCAGCCTCTCTTGGTGAAGTTGCAGCCTGTTTCAGCCTCTCTTGGTGAAGTTGCAGTCTGTTTCAACCTCTCTTGGTACTGTTGCAGTCTCTTGGTGATGTTGCTGCTGTGTTGATGTTACTGTTGCTGCTGTGTTGATAGTAAACAAGTGACCTTAACTAGAGGGTAACATAGAGGAATCAGATCCCATACTTGTATTTGAAAGCCAATGTTACAGACCACAAAAGGGGGTATGGAATAATTACACCACTCGAATGAAGGATCGAAAGCAGAGACCCGTGAGCTGGAACTCAAGCTCGTCAAAACTAATGGAAAAAAGGCATCAGAATTCTCCAGGAAGGTATAGTGAGACTGCAAAGCTGGTTCCGAGAAATAACTGCTGGAATTCAATACCAAGAAGGTAGTGAAAATGGTGAGAGCGAGAGAGGAACGCAGGCGGACTCACAGAGAGAAGCCATTTTTCTTGAAATAAAGAAAAATACCTAGAATAGGTAATTATATAATTATATAATTGCATAATTATATAATTATATAATTACACCGAGTAATATAATATCAATTAAGTAGATATAACACTGCTTCTTCGCCCCCCCCATAGGGAACATAGAAATTGTATAAAAGCAGTGGCATAATCTGTCCTGGTGAACATCAGAACAGTCTCAAAGACGTCAGTAGAGAGGCATTCAGAAGCCTGCGCATGTGACATCACTTGGAGAATTTGCAACCTTGCCAAAAAAACTCGCCAGGAGACTTGAAAGGATACATAGATTTCAAACGAGGCTTGCACCAGACCTGTGAACGATGGGGGCATGAATAGATGATGAGAAGAGCTGACTTTAACGTCAGTAAAACTGAACAGAGAGAGACAGGAGACGTCACACAGACATCATATGGATGTGCTAAGGATGAAGCTGAAACATCAGGTGGAAGAGTGTAAGAATGGGGCTGAAACATCAGGTGGAAGAGTGTAAGAATGGGGCTGAAACACCAGGTGAAGAGTGTAAGAATGGGGCTGAAACATCAGGTGGAAGAGTGTAAGAATGGGGCTGAAACATCAGGTGGAAGAGTGTAAGAATGGGGCTGAAACACCAGGTGGAAGAGTGTAAGAATGGGGCTGAAACATCAGGTGGAAGAGTGTAAGAATGGGCTGAAACATCAGGTGGAAGAGTGTAAGAATGGGGCTGAAACATCAGGTGGAAGAGTGTAAGGATGAAGCTGAAACATCAGGTGGAAGAGTGTAAGAATGGGGCTGAAACACCAGGTGGAAGAGTGTAAGAATGGGGCTGAAACATCAGGTGGAAGAGCGTAAGGATGAAGCTGAAACACCAGGTGGAAGAGTGTAAGGATGAAGCTGAAACACCAGGTGGAAGAGCGTAAGGATGAAGCTGAAACATCAGGTGGAAGAGTGTAAGGATGAAGCTGAAACATCAGGTGGAAGAGTGTAAGGATGAAGCTGAAACATCAGGTGGAAGAGTGTAAGGATGAAGCTGAAACACCAGGTGGAAGAGCGTAAGGATGAAGCTGAAACATCAGGTGGAAGAGCGTAAGGATGAAGCTGAAACACCAGGTGGAAGAGCGTAATACCAACCACGTATCAGCTCCTGGATGCTGGTACAGAATTAGACAGTTTTAATATTGCAGGGAAATTAGTTTATATTAGGCTTCACTAAGACTAATAATGTTGAACTGGGCTAGAATGTTCCCTTATATTAGGCCTCAGTAAGCCAGTCAAAACGCGGCTACAATAGAATAGAATACTTTATATTGTCCTTGGATCGTTTGCCATTCCACTAGAGATATAAACATTCTTTATTGTTGTTTATTGTAGGGGTGATTGAGCCCTTGATTATAGGGCTCCAAGGGACTACATGTAGGCTACAGTGGACTTCTCTACAACTTCTTTTTTTTTTAATTCTAAAGTACTGTCCCTGTACCTTATCTTGAGAGGTTATCTTGAGATGATTTCGGGCCTTAGTGTCCCCGCGGCCGGTCCTCGACCAGGCCTCCACCCCCAGGAAGCAGCCTGTGACAGCTGACTAACTCCCAGGTAGCTCCTGATGCTCCTGTTAGGTAACAGGAGCATCAGGGTGAAAGAAACTCTGCCCATTGTTTCACACCGGCGCCTTGCATCGAACCCGGGACCACAGGATCACGCGTCCAGTGTTCTGTCCACTCAGTCACCGGCTGTAGCCTACATCATACGGCTAGTGATTGCATCTTCAGAGGCTAGAGTCAACGCGGCTCTAATATGGAAACAGGTGTGATAGAGTCAGTGTAGCTGTAAGGTTTGCGAGTCAGTCCAACACATGCTTACGTTGACCCAGGCTTCCCAAACAAGCGATACTTTAATAACTATCTCCGGGATCTTGAAGCATCAACCCCTAGCGCCTCACCTGGCGACCTCCACACCTCCCTTTTCTGCTCCACTCCCGCCCCTCCCCCCTGAACCACATCGTGGTCCTCACACTCCCGCTTACCCGCATCTCCCGCCCTCGTCAAGTAGTGTTACAAACACTGTGTTATTTACGCCTTGCTAAAGCATGGGCCATATTAATCGCATACGTTTTGTCCCATTTAGCTTTGATCGTTTTGTGAAATTTACGCGAAGAAATATATATATATATATATATATATATATAATATATTATATATATATATATATATATATATATATATATATATATATATATATATATATCGTTGTGTTGTCAGTGTGGA
>WNGS01008507.1:12784993-12797174 GCA_020271785.1 Procambarus virginalis
CAATGGAGCCTGGTGTTGATGCCCACAATGGAGCCTGGTGTTGGTGCCCTCACTGGGGCCTGGTGTTGATGCCCACAATGGAGCTTGGTGTTGGTGCCCTCACTGGGGCCTGGTGTTGGTGCCACAATGGAGCCTGGTGTTGATGCCCACAATGGAGCCTAGTGTTGGTGCCCACAATGGAGCTGGTGTGATGCCCACAATGGAGCCTGGTGTTGGTGCCCTCACTGGGGCCTGGTGTGATGCCCTCACTGGGGCCTGGTGTTGGTGCCCTCACTGGGGCCTGGTGTTGGTGCCCTCACTGGGGCTGGTGTTGATGCCCTCACTGGGGCCTGGTTGTGGTGCCCTCACTGGGGCCTGGTGTTGATGCCCTCACTGGGGCCTGGTGTTGGTGCCCTCACTGGGGCCTGGTGTTGATGCCCTCACTGGGGCCTGGTGTGGTGCCCTCACTGGGGCCTGGTGTTGATGCCCTCACTGGGCCTGGTGTTGGGCCCTCACTGGGGCCTGGTGTTGATGCACACACTAGGTTACACATATGTTCAATGTTCGTGTAGAAGAATCCACCGATCTCCTACACGAACGTCTATTATGTTTCCCGCCAATTTGTTCAATAAATCAACATTACTGTTTCCAAATGAGTACTTACCTGACGTGCTTGCCAATGATGTTCTTGTCTCTGAACAAAGGGTTAACAGCCTAGTATGTCAGTATATCTTTTTCATTGGCTATAAAAGCACATGGCCTTTATGTACACCGTTTAATTATACGAAGACTGAATGACCTCTGGTCTCAACCACTGTGACTGGTCTGTACAACGACGGCCTCGCTTCTTCCAGGTCAGCCTTCCACCTGCGACGGTCCTAGTGGTTAGGCACCATTACTTCTCTCCCTTCTAACCCAGCTCCTTGGTCTCATATCCCAGCTCCTTGGTCTCATATCCCAGCTCCTTGGCCTCATATCCCAGCTCCTTGGCCTCATATCTCAGCTCCTTGGCCTCATATCCCAGCTCCTTGGCCTCATATCCCAGCTCCTTGGCCTCATATCCCAGCTCCTTGGCCTCATATCCCAGCTCCTTGGTCTCATATCCAGCTCCTTGGTCTCATATCCCAGCTCCTTGGCCTCATATCCCAGCTCCTTGGCCTCATATCCCAGCTCCTTGGTCTCATATCCCAGCTCCTTGGCTCATATCCCAGCTCCTTGGTCTCATATCCAGCTCCTTGGCCTCATATCCCAGCTCCTTGGCCTCATATCCCAGCTCCTTGGCCTCATATCCCAGCTCCTTGGTCTCATATCCCAGCTCCTTGGTCTCATATCCCAGCTCCTTGGTCTCATATCCCAGCTCCTTGGCCTCATATCCCAGCTCCTTGGCCTCATATCCCAGCTCCTTGGCCTCATATCCCAGCTCCTTGGCCTCATATACCAGCTCCTTGGTCTCATATCCCAGCTCCTTGACCTCATATCCCAGCTCCTTGGCCTCATATCCCAGCTCCTTGGCCTCATATCCCAGCTCCTTGGCCTCATATCCCAGCTCCTTGGCCTCATATCCCAGCTCCTTGGTCTCATATCCCAGCACCTTGTCCTCATATCTCTTCCCAATTCTATATAGTCGCACTTGTTTAATGCCTTATCTGGTCTCAGTGCTGATCCTTAGGGCCTAATCCTCCTCGTTCTTTATGGGATTCAACATTTTAAACGGAACCTCTCATTGGAAACAGTGTCAAGAGCCTTTTTAAGGTCAGGGTAAACGATATCATTCATTGTATGCGTCATGTGACCTGCCATGGTGGTGGGCAATGCTTACCCCTTCAGGCCAACGTCTTATCTTGCCCCTCGATGCAAGCCACAACAGTTGTCTAACCCCCAGGCACTTATATACTACTAGGGGAGCATAAATACTTGAGAGGAAAGGCTGCGAACCATCTCCATATAGTGAGAGACCTTGCGGTTGTCAACCGATAGCGCAGACTGTTGTGCTACAGAACCCCTCCACTTACGTCCAATGATTTCAAATGACCAAGATATGAATGCCGTCGATTGAAGCTGTGGTGTCAGGCATTGATTAAATTATAACCGTCCTTATGATATGTGACAATCCTTATGTGACTGTGACTTAAATTTTATTTCTAGCTTGAAGGAAAGATTCTGCCCACAGCTGGTCTCAGGACAATTATGGACAGTAGTTAAAGACGAGAGATCATTGTGAGATGTATTTTATTGTCTACATGAACGTACTTGAACGAGAGATCTGACTGTTCTTTTCTTAAGAATCAGTGAAACGTTAGCGACCTGCTATGCCGGTGGGACGATTTTACAGTGAACTAATTGATTTAAGGCGGCCATGCAGAGAAGTGAGTTGGGTGCCACCGTATTGCTGCACGATGTGCACAGTGTTCTCACTGATAATCATGCTATTGTGATCTCTGTGTCGTACATGTACGTACATGTACATGTATGTACATGTACATGTACGTACTGTGTCGTACACGTACGTACATATTAAATGGAATGTATTTTTTGCCAATGATAATAACTCTTGTATAAAATTTGTGTGGATCCCATCTCATGTTGGAGTTGGAAAACATGACTTCGTAGATCGATTGGCCAATGAGGCTTGCAGGAAAGAAAACATTGATTATGACTTTGGACTATCTAATGCAGTTATTAGAAACATACAAATTAAAGAAATTAATTCAGATTTAGAAGAACTAAGAAATGCCCAGAGACCTGAAAGCTGCAGTATTAAAAGTTATGACAAGTTTTGTAATAATAGGTATTTGTATGGTCAGCACAGTAACCAAACCAGGCAATGTGATGTAGTCATTGCGCGAATTCGCCTTGGCTATAGACACATCTGGCAGGTTAGTGAGGCTGAGCCACTACCAGAATACTCAGATTGTAAACTCTGTGATAAACCTTTAATGCATTCACTAGAACACTACATTGATGAATGTGAAACCGTAAAGGTCTTTAGACCTCCTGGCCTCTTGTACCACCAACTGTGTAACTATTTTATTGACTCAGGTGTTCTGGACGACATCCTAACAATTTACCCAAAATTTGCTTGCCCATTTTAAAGAATGAAGAACAATTTTTATTTATATTACTTCTAAGCTGCATCACTTATGAACTCATCCCTGCCCTTGTGTGGCAGTGCACAATAGAAAGTTGTTTTCACATATCCATACATTAAAACATTGATTGTAACCATGATATATATGTGCTTCAGCCTACAGTTTAGACCTATTGTCTTATGTATGACCCTCTGTCCTGCGTGACAGTGAATACCAGCATTATCCTCACTTTAATAACACTATCAAAATCCTCAGATTAGGCAAAATTGTAATTAATTTTGTCAATAAAGATGTTAATAATAAAAAATGTGTCGTACAGACTTAGTGAAGGACTCTTGAATCCTTCTTTATTGTGGTCTGGTGGACGTTTTGTGCTGCCCAGAAATATAGGTTTCCATAAACATCTGAACAAATCATAGCTTTCTATACTGGTGCTTTCAGGCCATTGGGAGTCGATAATTTCTCTCCTATCTGACCTGAGTGTTTGGAACAAAATAATCTTGGCAACAGAGATGGGGATACCTAGGTCTAGTTCAACTTCATCTTTGTTACACGCTAATTTGGCTGCAATGTCTGTGTCATTATGATGGGTTATATTCATGTGAGATGGTATCCATACAAGACAGATTCTAAACCCTTTACTCTGTGCAGCGATAAGTTCATTTATAATTGCTAGTATGAAGTTTTTGCTGTCGATCTTGCAGAAGTTTTCAATTGCCTGAAGAGCAAACTGTGAATCACATAACATTATTCCTTCTCCTCCTGTGTCTTAATGTAGTGGTAGCTAGTTGTAGTGCCGCTAGTTGTGTTTGTGTAGAGGTCAACCCGTTGTTTAACCTGACATTGAGGGTCTGTGTGCAAATATTGTTTCTATAAAACCTACATGCTGCTGCAGTCCGTCCTCTTGACGATTGTACCCAGCCGTCGGTAGGATCTTAGATTTGTTATGGAGGAGGCACTTGTTTTAAGGGTGACAGCTTTGAGAAGAGCAAGATTCTCATTACCTTTCTTGGTGGGTACAGATAACGAGAAATATCGGTGACAGGTATATTGCATTTAAAAGGAATGTTGAGTGTGATGAGATTGTAGATATTTTTACTCAGCCATTTATCATAAAAGGAGTGAGTTGGTGTGTTGGCACCAGTCAATAGGGGTGTAAACGGCACTGAATAATTTGTCTTTGAGCAATGCAGGAGATGAAGGGTCTCTCATGACTTTAAGGCATAAGATCGTGTTGACTTGGATGATTCTCTATAGCATTTTTGGACGCTTCAGTTCTTCCCTCATGTTATTGTTTATAAACACTGGTAAATATCTCATCAGGGCTCAGTGACTTGTTTGACTTACATATTTATGTTTGTATATAAACCTCTGGCTTGTAACTACAGTTGCTTACACAATTTACGGTCTACACTTCTGTCAATAGTGGTGGTGTGGGTACAGTGTACTCCTTTAGTGTACATGAACACACTGGAACATTTCTTACCCGAGGTGAAAAAGTCCCCACCTTTGTAAACAGACAAGACTAAATAATAGATAGTTTATTGATATATTTGTGTATATTCCGCCAGTTCTTAAGCAGCACATATACATTGTCTTCTGCTCTCCATGGACAAAGTTGCTAAGCTTTGCTAAGACTTGTTAAGTTATATAGAGTGATGAGTGTTACTGATCACGGGGAGTTGTGAGAACAGCGCCGTATAACTGACTGTAGTCAAGAGGCAGCCACGCTCGCCAGCTGCCACACAGTTAACAGTTAAGCCTGACAGACAGGAAGAGAGGCGTGGAGCACTGACCGGGCTGCACCTGCCTCACTCTCCTCCTCCGCCTTTCTCACTCCATTTCCTTCCCCCTTCACGCTCTAACCCCATAGCTTCCCCCAGTATACTTACCTTCCTTGTCCTGTGCGGACGGGACGGCTAGTGACGGGATGAACACAGTTACCCGGCCTCCTTAGCGGCGGCCACAGTGGGTGTCCTCCTCACTCTCAACCTCCACCTCTTGGCACCGTTGGCGCCAGCGCCAGGAAAGGCTTACCTCAACCACTCCACTCACAACCTATCAACATTTGACTAACTTTAACCTAACCTTAATCTTACCTAACCTTAACCTTACCTTACCTTAACCTTACCTTAGCTTACCGAAGCAAGTATTGGACTTGAGGATGGTACAAGACCAAGGCAGAATACTCAGTGCACACTGATCCAGCAATCATGAGAACATAAGAAGTAAGAAAGTAATTATCAAAGGAAGGCACCAAACCGGGATGGCTATGTAGCACCATACATAAGAAATAAGGTACACCTTACACCCCCCGCGACACCTTACTCCTTCTTGGTTACTCACTCCTTGCTTAAACAATATATTCCGCTGCTCAAGCTAACGTGTTTACCCTTCACTTCTGCCTTTGAAAACTATCTTACCTTAACTTGTTTAGAAAAAAATTGTTGTTTCAGACCAGTAGCAGAACTTTGGAGCCACACTGGTGGGGCTTACAGGATGACCTGTACTGACCTGCATTGATGTACCACCTTTCTCCCGTGTATCTGACCTGTACTGACCTGCATTGATGTACCACCTTTCTCTCGTGTATCTGACCTGTACTGACCTGCATTGATGTACCACCTTTCTCTCGTGTATCTGACCTGTACTGACCTGCATTGTTGTACCACCTTTCTCTCGTGTATCTGGCCTGTACTGACCTTTTCCACACAGTCTGACTTTGCCTTATCTAAATGCTCTTTGATCAATCGCTATTTTTCTGGTTATGACCTGACATTAGCAAGGTTTGCTTAACATTCATTAACCTTTCTTAAGGTCCTTTAACCTTTTGTAACTTTCCTTAGCCTCTTTAAGGCTTCCCTTAACCTCTTTTGACATTCCACAACCTTTTTGTCACCTCTGTAGACTTTCTTGACAACTCTTGACCATCTTTGACCTCGCGACCTTTCCTGAACTCTATTGATTTAGTATGTCAACACATACAATTATTTTTTAATTTTCCAAGTTCTGAAAAAGTTCTTCTTTGAGTGGAAGAAAGCAAGATCAACGGTGCTGGAGGAGACGGTGTTGGTGGAGACGGTGTTGGTGGAGACGGTGCTGGTGGAGACGGTGCTGGAGGAGACGGGGCTGGTGGAGACGGTGTTGGTGGTGACGGTGTTGGTGGAGACGGTGCTGGTGGAGACGGGGCTGGTGGAGACGGTGTTGGTGGTGACGGTGTTGGTGGAGACGGTGCTGGTGGAGACGGGGCTGGTGGAGACGGGGCTGGTGGAGACGGTGCTGGTGGAGACGGTGCTGGAGGAGACGGTGTTGGTGGAGACGGTGCTGGAGGAGACGGTGCTGGTGGAGACGGTGCTGGAGGAGACGGGGCTGGTGGAGACGGTGTTGGTGGAGACGGTGCTGGTGGAGACGGTGTTGGTGGAGACGGTGTTGGTGGAGACGGTGTTGGTGGAGACGGTGTTGGTGGAGACGGTGTTGGTGGAGACGATGTTGGTGGAGACGGTGTTGGTGGAGACGGTGCTGGTGGAGACGGTGCTGGTGGAGACGGTGCTGGAGGAGACGGTGGTGGAGGAGACGGTGTTGGTGGAGACGGTGCTGGTGGAGACGGTGCTGGTGGAGACGGTGCTGGAGGAGACGGTGCTGGAGGAGACGGTGTTGGTGGAGATGGTGCTGGAGGAGACGGTATTGGTGGAGACTGTGTTGGTGGAGACGGTGTTGGTGGTGACGGTGTTGGTGGAGACGGTGTTGGTGGTGACGGTGTTGGTGGAGACGGTGCTGGAGGAGACGGTGTTGGTGGAGACGGTGTTGGTGGAGACGGTGCTGGTTGAGATGGTGCTGGAGGAGACGGTGTTGGTGGAGACGGTGTTGGTGGAGACGGTGCTGGTTGAGATGGTGCTGGAGGAGACGGTGTTGGTGGAGACGGTGCTGGTGGAGACGGTGTTGGTGGAGACGGTGTTGGTGGAGACGGTGTTGGTGGAGACGGTGCTGGTGGAGATGGTGTTGGTGGAGATGGTGCTGGTGGAGACGGTGTTGGTGGAGACGGTGCTGGTGGAGACGGTGTTGGTGGAGACGGTGCTGGTGGAGATGGTGTTGGTGGAGACGGTGTTGGTGGAGACGGTGTTGGTGGAGATGGTGCTGGTGGAGACGGTGTTGGTGGAGACGGTGTTGGTGGAGACGGTGTTGATTGAGATGGTGTTGGTGGAGACGGTGCTGGTGGAGATGGTGTTGGTGGAGACGGTGCTGGTGGAGACGGTGTTGGTGGAGACGGTGCTGGTGGAGATGGTGCTGGTGGAGACGGTGTTGGTGGAGACGGTGTTGGTGGAGATGGTGTTGGTGGAGACGGTGCTGGTGGAGACGGTGTTGGTGGAGACGGTGTTGGTGGAGACGGTGTTGGTGGAGACGGTGCTGGTGGAGACGGTGTTGGCGGAGACGGTGCTGGTGGAGATGGTGTTGGTGGAGACGGTGCTGGTGGAGATGGTGTTGGTGGAGACGGTGTTGATTGAGATGGTGTTGGTGGAGACGGTGCTGGTGGAGACGGTGTTGGTGGAGACGGTGTTGGTGGAGACGGTGTTGGTGGAGACGGTGCTGGTGGAGATGGTGTTGGTGGAGACGGTGCTGGTGGAGACGATGTTGGTGGAGACGGTGTTGGTGGAGACGGTGTTGATTGAGATGGTGTTGGTGGAGACGGTGCTGGTGGAGACGGTGTTGATTGAGATGGTGTTGGTGGAGACGGTGCTGGTGGAGACGGTGTTGGTGGAGACGGTGTTGGTGGAGACGGTGTTGGTGGAGACGGTGCTGGTGGAGATGGTGTTGGTGGAGACGGTGCTGGAGGAGACGGTGTTGGTGGAGACGGTGCTGGTGGAGACGGTGTTGGCGGAGACGGTGCTGATGGAGACGGTGTTGGTGGAGACGGTGCTGGTGGAGATGGTGTTGGTGGAGACGGTGTTGATTGAGATGGTGTTGGTGGAGACGGTGCTGGTGGAGACGGTGTTGGTGGAGACGGTGTTGGTGGAGACGGTGCTGGAGGAGACGGTGTTGGTGGAGACGGTGCTGGTGGAGACGGTGCTGGTGGAGACGGTGCTGGAGGAGACGGTGTTGGTGGAGACGGTGCTGGTGGAGACGGTGTTGGCGGAGACGGTGCTGATGGAGACGGTGTTGGTGGAGACGGTGCTGGTGGAGACGGTGTTGGTGGAGACGGTGTTGATTGAGATGGTGTTGGTGGAGACGGTGCTGGTGGAGACGGTGTTGGTGGAGACGGTGTTGGTGGAGACGGTGCTGGTGGAGACGGTGTTGGTGGAGACGGTGCTGGTGGAGACGGTGTTGGCGGAGACGGTGCTGATGGAGACGGTGTTGGTGGAGACGGTGCTGGTGGAGATGGTGTTGGTGGAGACGGTGCTGGTGGAGATGGTGTTGGTGGAGACGGTGTTGATTGAGATGGTGTTGGTGGAGACGGTGCTGGTGGAGACGGTGTTGGTGGAGACGGTGTTGGTGGAGACGGTGCTGGTGGAGACGATGCTGGTGGAGACGGTGCTGGTGGAGACGGGGCTGGTGGAGACGGTGTTGGTGGAGACGATGCTGGTGGAGACGGTGTTGGTGGAGACGGTGCTGGTGGAGACGGTGTTGGTGGAGACGGTGCTGGTGGAGACGGTGTTGGTGGAGACGGTGTTGGTGGAGACGGTGCTGGTGGAGACGGTGTTGGTGGAGACGGTGCTGGTGGAGACGGTGTTGGTGGAGACGGTGTTGGTGGAGACGGGGCTGGTGGAGACGGTGTTGGTGGAGACGATGCTGGTGGAGACGGTGTTGGTGGAGACGGTGCTGGTGGAGACGGTGTTGGTGGAGACAGTGCTGGTGGAGACGGTGTTGGTGGAGACGGTGCTGAAGGAGACGGTGTTGGTGGAGACGGTGCTGGTGGAGACGGTGTTGGTGGAGACGGTGCTGGTGGAGACGGTGTTGGTGGAGACGGTGCTGGTGGAGACGGTGCTGGAGGAGACGGTGCTGGAGGAGACGGTGCTGGAGGAGACGGTCTTGTTGGAGACAGTGCTGGTGGAGACGGTGCTGGTGGAGACGGTGCTGGAGGAGACGGTGCTGGTGGAGACGGTGCTGGTGGAGACGGTGCTGGAGGAGACGGTGCTGGTGGAGACGGGCCAACATGCTGGGTATATTGTGTTCTAAGCGGTGAAATTAGTATAGTGAGCTGCCTGGCCTTAATCTCAGTTGACCTTCCTGACCTTAACCTCTGATGGCCTGCCTGACCTGACACACCTACCGGCTCCCGGCGCTCTCTCCAGTTCCCGTTGGACCTGGACATTTCTCATGATTAACTGGGCCACGGACCTTGCTGTCATGCAGGGAGAGAGAGAGAGAGAGAGAGAGAGAGAGAGAGAGAGGGAGAGAGAGAGAGAGAGAGAGATGTATCTCACGGCATAATCGTGACATCGTTCTTAAAGGCGTTGTTCAAGATGATAACTACTGAAAGGTCGCGGGTTCGATTCCCTCGGAAGAATGGAATCGTTTGGGCATCTTTTCCATTCACCTGATTTCCTCTGTTCACCTATCATTAAACAGGTGCCCGGGAGCTAGGCAACTGTTGTACCTTACCTTGAGGATACCTTGAGGTGCTTCCGGGGCTTATCGTCCCCGCGGCCCGGTCATCGACCAGGCCTCCTGGTTGCTGGACTGATCAACCAGGCTGTTGGACGCGGCTGCTCGCAGCCTGACGTATGAGTCACAGCCTGGTTGATCAGGTATCCTTTGGAGGTGCTTATCCAGTTCTCTCTTGAACACTGTGAGGGGTTTGCCAGTTATGTCCCTTATGTGTAGTGGAAGCGTGTTGAACAGTCTCGGGCCTCTGATGTTGATAGAGTTCTCTCTCAGAGTACCAGTTGCACCTCTGCTTTTCAACGGGGGTATTCTGCACATCCTGCCATGTCTTCTGGTCTCATGTGATGTTATTTCTGTGTGCAGGTTTGGGACCAGCCCCTCTAATATTTTCCACGTGTAAATTATTATGTATCTCTCCCGCCTGCGCTCAAGGGAATACAGATTTAGGCTCTTTAGTCGGTCCCAATAGTTTAGATGTTTTACCGAGTGGATTCTAGCAGTAAAGGATCTCTGCACGCTCTCCAGGTCAGCAATTTCACCCGCAGTGAAAGGGGCTGTCATTGTGCAGCAGTACTCCACTCTAGAGAGCACAAGCGTTTTGAAAAGTGTCATCATCGGTATAGCATCTCTAGTGTGAAAAGTTCTTGTTATCCAACCTGTCATTTTTCTTGCAGTTGTGACGGCTACTTTATTGTGTTCTTTAAAGGTAAGGTCTTCCGACATGAGTACACCCAGATCCTTTACATTGCCTTTTCGTTCTATGTTATGATTTGCCTGAGTTTTGTACGTGGTTTCAGTTTTTATATTTTCATTTTTCCATAGCGCATGAGCTGGAACTTGTCTTCGTTAAACACCATATTATTTTCTGTAGCCCATAGAAAGACCTGATCTACATCTGACTGGAGGTTCGCCGTGTCCTCTATGTTGCCTACTCTCATGAAGATCCTAGTGTCATCTGCAAAGGATGATACAGTGCTATAGGTTGTGTTCTTGTCTATGTCCGATATAAGGATGAGAAAAAGTACTGGAGCAAGCACAGTACCCTGGGGGACTGAGCTCTTAACGGTTGACGGGTTGGATTTTATTTTGTTGACTATTACACATTGGGTTCTGTTGGTCAGGAAATTGTAGATCCATCTGCCTACTTTTCCGGTGATTCCTTTTGAGCGCATTTTATGGGCAATAACACCATGGTCACATTTATCAAAAGCTTTTGCAAAATCTGTGTAAATTACATCAGCGTTTTGTTTGTCTTCCATAGCATCTAATGCCATATCATAGTGGTCCAGCAACTGCGACAAGCAAGAGCGCCCTGTTCTGAAACCATGTTGTCCGGGGTTATGGAGATGCTGTGATTCCATGTATTTTGATCTTACTTCTTAGCACTCTTAGCACTTAGCACTTAGCTTCTTAGCACTTAGCACTTAGCACTTGTGGGTGTCATCCTGGGGCAGGTCAGTAGGCCTAGGCAGGCTTCGGTAAATTTAACAGGCTTCCAGTCTCCTACTGTGGTAAACTTTAAGCAAGAGTGGAATACATAGGTGTATGTATACCACTAAGTCATGTGTATACGAAAGCACTCATTCAGTGTACGATACATGGGTATGTTGAGTTACATGAAAGAAAGACTAATTTCATTCGAGTCTCAAGAGTAGGTTGGTAGGCTGGGAATAATTGCAGTAGGCGATTGGTGACGGAGGAGTTGGGCCCAGGAGCTGAAGCTGTCCCTGCGAGCACATATAGGTGAGATTACACAGAGAGAGGACCCCACACTTGCTGACACTGATAAAGAAGACACTGCTAATACTGCCTGCTGGGAGCCTAGTGTGGCCCCCTGCTGGCAGCCCTAGTGTGGCCCCCTGCTGGCAGCCCTAGTGTGGCCACCTGCTGGCAGCCCTAGTGTGGCCACCTGCTGGCAGCCCTAGTGTGGCCCCTGCTGGCAGCCCTAGTGTGGCCACCTGCTGGCAGCCCTAGTGTGGCCCCCTGCTGGCAGCCCTAGTGTGGCCACCTGCTGGCAGCCCTAGTGTGGCCACCTGCTGGGAGCCCTAGTGTGGCCCCCTGCTGGCAGCCCTAGTGTGGCACCTGCTGGCAGCCCTAGTGTGGCCACCTGCTGGCAGCCCTAGTGTGGCCCCCTGCTGGCAGCCCTAGTGTGGCCACCTGCGGGCAGCCCTAGTGTGGCCCCCGCTGGCAGCCCTAGTGTGGCCACCTGCTGGCAGCCCTAGTGTGGCCACCTGCTGGCAGCCCTAGTGTGGCCCCCTGCTGGCAGCCCTAGTGTGGCCACCTGCTGGCAGCCCTAGTGTGGCCACCTGCTGGCAGCCCTAGTGTGTCCCCCTGCTGGCAGCCCTAGTGTGGCACACCTGCTGGGAGCCCTAGTGTGGCCACCTGCTGGCAGCCCTAGTGTGGCCCCCTGCTGGCAGCCCTAGTGTGGCCACCTGCTGGCAGCCCGCTCACACGACTTCCCGACTTATAATATACATTATATAATTTTCAAAATCCTATATATTTGACCCTGT
>WNGS01008507.1:12815157-12827244 GCA_020271785.1 Procambarus virginalis
CAAGCCTCGTCCTCAGCCATGACCCAAGCCTCGTCCTCAACCATGACCCAAGCCTCGTCCTCAACCATGACCCAAGCCTCGTCCTCAGCCATGACCCAAGCCTCGTCCTCAGCCATGACCCAAGCCTCGTCCTCAACCATGACCCAAGCCTCGTCCTCAACCATGACCCAAGCCTCGTCCTCAACCATGACCCAAGCCTCGTCCTCAACCGTGACCCAAGCCTCGTCCTCAACCATGACCCAAGCCTCGTCCTCAACCATGACCCAAGCCTCGTCCTCAACCATGACCCAAGCCTCGTCCTCAACCATGACCCAAGCCTCGTCCTCAACCATGACCCAAGCCTCGTCCTCAACCATGACCCAAGCCTCGTCCTCAACCATGACCCAAGCCTCGTCCTCAACCATGACCCAAGCCTCGTCCTCAACCATGACCCAAGCCTCGTCCTCAACCATGACCCAAGCCTCGTCCTCAACCGTGACCCAAGCCTCGTCCTCAACCGTGACCCAAGCCTCGTCCTCAACCATGACCCAAGCCTCGTCCTCAACCATGACCCAAGCCTCGTCCTCAACCATGACCCAAGCCTCGTCCTCAACCATGACCCAAGCCTCGTCCTCAACCATGACCCAAGCCTCGTCCTCAACCATGACCCAAGCCTCGTCCTCAACCATGACCCAAGCCTCGTCCTCAACCATGACCCAAGACTGTAAACATCGGCACAAAGAATTCCACATAAGCATCCATGTCGTTGACAATCAAGAGGAAGAGTGCCACTACCTCAGAGACTGTGCCCACCTAAGAGACATTATAAATATGAGTAGAATAATAAACCCCACATTGAGTTAGGAAAATATTATTTTGTCAAATATACAAATATATTCTTAAATAGTCTTCAACTATTCTTAAATAAGGTCCCCAATTTGCACCAGGAAGATCAGCGGGTGCAAATTGGAGGACTGTTCACTTGAGACAAGTAGTCCCAGCTGTGTCTGGGTACAAGTGACAATGAACAACTCAGTTGTCTTCCTATTGTACGGTGTTGTACAAGCTGCTATGGTGGTATTTTCACTGGTCACATAATATGCACCCCATACCCATCCCGTGGGTGGTGGGTGTAAGGGTTACCGAGGCACATAATGGGTTCAGGAACTGATCCCCTGAGTTCATTTTGCTAAGCCAGTAACAATCTTGTGAAGCTCGTCAATCAATTTTCCTTGACAACATCCAGCTCCCCCAGGGCATAACTGCTGTACTTGTGTCTCAAGCTAGGTACAAATATAATAATATAATATTATAGAGTATGTTCATTTACACGATAAGTGACGCTACCCTGTAAACTCGCTCTCATGGGCAAAATAAAAATAAAACGTATTGATAAACGGGTATCCTCAAAATGCAGCCAAGAGTGTGGCAGTACAAACGATGACCCGAGCCGTACTGATCAGATGGCCCTGTGTGACTTACCATCCTGCGAGATGGGGGAATATTAACCATCACATAACCAGCTCTTGACACACACTGTGTAACCATTCATATAGTCTAGGGTAACTGCGTATACTTAGGACCAAGGTCCCGAGTATTTATGTGATTCCGCTCATGAGCCCCCCCCCCTATACCCTCTCCACTCCTCTCTCCTCTTACCCCAATGTTCTTCCTCTGTTTATGGTTATCTTCGCCTTCCCACGTACTTATCTTTCAGCCTTCCTCTTCATGTATCCTGTCTTATCTACCACCCCCTCTTGCCTCCTCCTCTCCTCCTTCCCATCCCTTCTATCCATGGGAATGCCTTAGAAAGTCTCACTGGGAGTTCAGAGGTCAGAAGGGGAGAAAGTTTATTTCTGCTCCCTTCCATCAGAGGTCAGAGGTCAACACGTGCCAGCCACACCTGTCTTATCCCAACACAACTCTTCAAACTCTCTCTTTTATAAAGATTATCTAACTCTAATAGCACTAGTTCCCACACGTTAAAGAGGCGCATTAACAATAAATAAATAAATAATGATCTGCTGAAAAACAAATATGTTTCTGTACTTCTGAAGCAAGCCATTGAAGAAATATTTATCCCAGTTCTATTTTTCTCAGAACTTAAGAACACTAGAAGAGGCCCATTCCTCCACGCGAGGCTGCCTGTTTACATTTACATTTCCTGATGGAAATTTACATTTCCTACTTTTGTTTACATTTACATTTCCTGCTCCTGTTTGCATTTCCATTTTTGTATCTGTCAAGCTGTTCTTAAAACAGTTCAAGGTCTCAGCGACTACTTAGCGGTCTTCCACCCAACCACTGCTCGATTGTCTAACAAATAATTTCCTAAACCCTTACTAAATTTAAATCTGTCCAATTTGAATCACTATTACAATCCAAACGAGTTGAGATTTTTAACACCGTAATGATAGTTACGGTGTTAGTTACGTTCTTCAATTGATTGATTGATTGATCGAAGAACGTAATTATTATTCAATTATACACTTGAAGAATGTCACCTTGGAACTCTTAAGAGCGTTCATACAATACTCTCCATCTCTCGGATACAAGTCTCATCGTACACAAGACAATTCGTCACCGGTTTTTAAAACTGAACTAACCTAACCTAAACCAACCAAATCCAACCTAGCCTAACGCAAACCTAAGCTAATACATCCTAAATATGAACGGTTTTGACAATTAGTTGGATCTGCTAATATAAGAAAAAGACAAGATGAGAGAATATCTGAAGAAGGTGCCACTTTGCCCCCCCCCCACCCCTTGTACGTAATGCATTTCTTTGTTTTGTTTGTGACAAATGAGTAACTTCAATCTTGCTGTTATCAACTTAGGATCACTATAGTTTTGTTTGAAGTGTCTAACTGGTATATTCCCTTCCTGTGCTTCTAGTACAGTACTTGTGTGTATGGGAGTGATCATGTACTGTGTGCACTGTTTAATTCGAACTATATGTTGCAATTTATTTGTACTTGCAGGAGCAATAAGTAGAGGGAGGAGTTCCCCCTTCCCTGGTGACAGACACGGTCACCAGCACAACAGTGAGCACGTTCCCTACCCATGCTGAGGGCGACACAGTCAACGATACCTCTGTACCTGGTCACAGTTAACAGAGCAATACACTGTACTACAACAGTACACTGCAATGTACAAAAACAGTACACTGCACCGTGCAGGCGAGTACTAGTACCAGAAGTTGATGTAGAAATAAGTATTCGGTCACTGTAGTGTTCCCAAGATTATAATTCAACAATACATTTCAGAAATAACTTCTTAATTAGGCTTGCAATACTCCATATACATAAAACTGTGGCCTGAACGACGAAGGGTTTCTTTAGCCTAGAGTCTACTTATATGACGGTTTGGCCTGCAGTTGAAAGCTGGAGACGACATAAGCAGTTGTTACCTTGTGGTGGTTCCCATGATCTTACCCGCGGCCGGTCTCGGACCAGGCTCCTAGCTGGTGGCTGGTCAACCAGGCTGTTAGACTCAGCTGGTTACAGCGTGACGTATGAATCACAGCCTGGTTGATCAAAAATCCTTTGGAGGTGTTTACTGAGTTTTCTCTTGAACACTGGGGATAGTTATATCGGCTATGTAGTAGGCTGTTTTCGGTTTCAAATCCACTGACAAACTTAAATCATTGCCTTAAGAGGGGTGTATAGATAAGATGTCTTAATTTGATGAATAAATTCATGAGACTGAACCATGCTGTACTTAAAATATTAATTACAACCCTGTTTTTCATACTAGTATGGTAGCCAATGAGATTACCATTCCCCTGTCCCATCACCTGGTTTATTTGTTAACTCATCCTCCCAGATTCTTATACTACTGATTCAAGAATTCTGAAGAGGTCAACTTGAGCATGAGTGTGGAGCGACTAACAGTATGGGTGTGACTGTCCTGCAGGTGGAGGTAAGCAGCGAGGCCACACACTGGGCATGTGTTGTCCAACATGGACGTCAGGACACCTGCAATGTCTTTGTTTATTATGCACCCCATACCCATCCCGTGGGCGGTGGTGTAAAGGGTTACAGAGGCACATAATTGGGTCAGGAACTGAACTCAGGACACCTGCCGGCTAAGTGGATAACACCATAAACTAATTCCACAAGTGTCGTGCGCGTATGTATACCCGGGGTCTGGTTATGTAGGTGGTGGTGGCAGCGAACTTAGAGAATAAAATGGCCCAAGGTACGAGGTGTCACACAAGATAGTGAGACGACAAAGATAGCTATAAATGGTGACAGTGGTGTCAAAAAGATGATTTACTCTGGTGGACTGGGATGAGCCTTTGTGTCTCACATGGTGGGAGGTGTACTGGAACATTACCCACAATCCAGACACACACACAGTCACAATCTTACCTATTACCCGAAAATTAAATTATCATTACATGTTACAATTATAGTGCATTATTGTTGAAATTATTTGGTGAATGCTATGCACAGAGGCGTAAAAGCTTCAATGAGAAGACTGCTACAGTGTCCGTAAAATATTTTAGACCTCCTGGCCTATTGTACCACCAACTGTGTAACCATTTCAGTGAATCTGGTGTACTGGACGACATACTAACAATTTATCCATTTTAAAGAATGAAGAACAATTTTATTGATATTATTTTTGTGACTGATTGTGACTGATTGTAACCATGATATATATATATATATATATGTGTGCTTCAGCCTACGGTTTAGACCTATTGTCTTGTGTATGACCCTCTGTCCTGTGTGACAATAAATACCACCATTAACCTCACTCTAATAAGACCTAATTGAATTCCTCAGATTAGGCAAAATTGTAATTAATTTTTGTCAATAAAGATTTTAATAATAGTAAGTGTGACTCAAGAGCACAGTGACCTTTATCTATGACCTGTGAGAAGAATGTGTGACCCAAGGCCACGGTGACCTTTATCTATGACCTGTGAGAAGAATGCTGGAGTGTGACCCAAGGCCACAGTGACCTTTACCCATGCACGGTGGAGTGGCGTCACATCAACACTACAAGTGGACGCCCGTGTTTATGCTGCTCCCACAGGAGAAGCCTCCCGTCAACGGCTCCTCTCTTATAGGTCAAAGCCCCAAACATGATATTACCATTTTCTCTATTTGGTGTTGTGTGTAAGATTAATGTGTGTTGGGGTAATAACAAGAGAGAAAGCTGTCACAGCGGAAGCTGTAGAGTTCACAGGAAACAGCAGCGGCAGTATTGCCTACAAGCAGTCTGAGAGCAATAATACTTCAAGAACTTTAACAAAGTCTTGTAGATCTGAGGCAAAGTGAAATCTACACTAGTAATTCCATCTATCATCACACTATCATGCAAGAAGTTCAATATCTATGGATCATCCAATAAAATCAGCAGACTCCTAGAAGTTACTACTGCTCGGTTTAGACTTGGCTGTAAGTATCTCTGGGAATTTGCATTATCTGCCGATATAGAGCTGACCAAATGTAAACTGTGTCAACAAAATTATTCACACACCCTCCGTCATTACGTGAAGGAGTGCGAAAAAATGAGTGAATTTAGAGACAGCTCTAAAACAAGTGTTCAAGAAATGTGTAAATATTTCATTCAAAATTACCTACTACCAGAAATGTTAGCCAAATACTCCCAGTTTACTGACTGTAGGTGGTAAGTGTGGGGTAACTGTACCCTATCCACCGCTGCCCACTGGATGGGGGGGGCGGTGTGCAGGATAAACATATCAATTATGACACTAGCTTTCCACATATGTCAGTTGCTTAGCTTGGAGACTGTACTTGTGGTGGGTTTCGAACCCATTAATTGTTGATATACCATACATTAAATGTTGTAACTAGCTTATCAAGACTGTAACTTGCTTAGCTAAATGAATTGTGGAGTTCGGTCATTTAAATTTAAATTTGCCCCCGAGGGGCGAGTTTATTAGGCAGCGCCACTCATGCCATGTGTGGTCATACTGCCATAGCAGTATGTACAGCACTCCCCAATAGGAAGAAAACCCGCTGGGTTGTTCATCCAGTCATTAAGCCCATTACGTGCCTCTAACCTTTTCCACTACTGCCAACAGGATAGGTATGGGGTGCACAATAAATACATAACATGACCCCAGCCACCCACCTAAACAACGGAGGCAGAGAAAACATGTGGTTTGTGAGCCGCTACCTTTCACAGCACGTTGTATATGTCACGTTGGTTACCATAAAGACGTATCAGTGGAGAGGACGGGTTGACCTCCTGAATCATCAAAACTATGAAGTCAGGAAGCTCCACTTCAACCTTATCGAGCCTCGCCTCAGCAAAACATACAAATGTATTACAATCAAATGGGCTGCCTCACATATGCTACCAATATGAATCGGCGTTCCTGAAGGCAGACTACTCTAGCCGCCCATGTTCTTCACACACACACACACACACACACACACACACACACACACACACACACACACACACACACACACACACACACACACACGCCACCACACACACACACACACACACACACACACACACGAGACCTACTCGATGCTACCCAACAATACAGCCCGTCCTCACGTCCTCTGTTCCAACCATAATTCTATAAATGCTTCACCCACTTTACTTCAAATACCAATAATCGCCGACAGAACCTAAACACCTAACCTAATATATGCTTAAATATGCATTGATTTTTATGTATAATAATATTATTTACATATGAGAACAAACCAATTTTTAATACACAGCATGTTAAAATGATGAATGTGTCTGGGAGGACGGCCACTGTGAGTATTTATGACTCGTATGGTCGCTTCAGTAAGATTTTGTCCCATGTGTTTAACAACTTCTTCTGCTCTGTTGAATCTTAGTTGAAACCTTAATGGGTTTGTAACTGTGCGCTGTGTTAGATAATGTGCCAGTAGTCTGTCGGGCATTTCTCCACAGTGCTGACATTGGGCGGCCGCTGCTTGAACCAGCCTAGTATGGAATATAATAATATAGTATGGCAACCCAGCCTAGAACCAAAATTGGAATATGCAGCAGTTGTATGGTGTCCAAATCTTAAGAAGCACATAAACTGAAAAAAAATGTAACAGCATGTTACAAAATGGCTTCTGAAATTGAAAAACAAGAATTAGGAGGAGAGACAAGAGGCGTTAAACATGCCAAAACTAAAAGATAGAAGAGAGGTGATATGATCACCATTTAAAAAATACTAACAGGAATAGACTAAATTGACAAAGAGAAATTCCTGAAAGCAGCAACTTCACGAACAAGAGGACTCGGATTCAAGCTTAAAAAACAGAGGTGCCGAAAAAAATATTAGAAATTTGTGTTTTGAAGAGTGGTAGACGGTTGGAAAAAGCTAAGTGAGGTGGTGGTGGACGCTAAAACCGTCAGGAGTTTCAAAGCGTTATACGACAGAGAGTACTGGGAAGACCGGACACCAAAAGCGTAGCTCTCATCCTGTAACTACACTTAAGTAATTACCCTGGCGGGGCTTGCTGTTGTAGCTTGATGTTGGGTGGTTGTATGCTCAGGGCTTCCTGAAGCTCTTCAACCGTTTGGTCTTATTGTGGACTGAGTTCTGCAGCTCAGCTTAGTGCCATGTTTGTACTGCCTGTAATGTGTACATGTTAGTTTTCTTTAAGGTATATTATAGTGGTAGTGGAGGATAATGGAGAAGCGCACGGACCTGGGTCGGGATTCATCCAACATTTACAAGAACACTTTCGTAACCAGTACATCTTTCCTCAATGATGACGGCTTAGTTTGTATTTATTACACACTTTACGAGCTCCGAAACTTTGCAAGTCTAGTTATTATTGTTATAAACATCCTCGAGGTGCTTCTGAGCTCAAGAACTGTTTAATAAATCCAGATTAAGCTGACATTATTGAGGAAAGATGTACAGGTTTCTTAAGAGAAGACGTAAATGGTTGTTTTGTTTGTTGTCGCCGGAGGCGGCTAGTTTATTGTGCACCCCATACTCATCCTGTGAGTGGTAGCGCAAAAAGCATTACAGAGGGCACAAAAGGTCTTTATCAGACCTCATCTTAGATTATTACATAAACAATTTCATCTATCCTTCACACCTTATAGTTACAATGTCAGCTAGTTACAGAGAATGTTCTATTTCAAGAGCTATATATTTACAGTAAATCATTATACATTAATGGTAGGTCTTATCGCTAATACATAATGTTTGACCAATGGAGACATTACAGTCATAGGTAAATGGTTGAGGAGTCATGACCTGGGCCACAGGTGTGTGTGTTCGTGCCAAGGGTCCGCAGCGCGGCCTTCTGGCTCTCCCTAAGGCGGTGTTTGGGTTTCTTCATTTTGTCATATATTTCAGTTTTTTCCCTGTTTGTTAATATTGAGGTACAATATTTTTCCCATATTCATATGAAGGCTTGGGCGGTTGTCCAGGACTTTGTTTTCTCACTTTGTTTAAGTAATATTTGGTGGAGGAGAAGTGAAGGGACGGGGAGGAGAGGTAGGGGGAGGAAGAGGAGGGGTGGATGTGAGGAAGATGAAGGTGGAAGGGAGGAAGATGAGTGGTATAAGGGTTGGGTTAGGTAGAGGAACTAGGGGAAGAGGGGGTAGAGAAGGGGGTGGTAGGATGAGTGTGGTAATGTGGGGATGTGGAGGGAACTATAGAGAAGAGGAGGAGGTGTGTGATCGCATTCTGCAATATGTTATCTTCAGGCCACCAAGTTAAGACAGCTTAAATATTCCAAAGGAATCCACAGGGAAATAGTAATTCGGTTATATACTTCGTCTAGGTTGCGGATGCAACTGGGAAATTAGTGAACCCAAAGATTGGGAATGCATCTTCTGCCAAACACTCACAGACAAGCCACTACTTCACTTTCTCCTGGAATATGAAGCAACTAACGACCTTAGAAGAGCTCTAAGAGTCCCTGAATCTTGCAGTAATCACCCTGAAGCCATCAACACAGCCACTCTTCTGGTCAAAAAAGGTGTCCAGCAGCTGGTCACCCTCATCAATATTGTCAAGCAGTATCCTCCCCCGCGATAGCAGCCACACAGTAAGGACTGACGATCTAAATGCGAGCTCAGTACGCAGTATATCCTTTCACGACCAAAGATCACATTCACTCTATGATCGTGTGGTCGCATATTGTTGTTGTTTTAGATTCAGCTACTGGGAACACAAAGCTCCAAGCAGCCCGGGCTGTGTTGAGCCCGTAGTGGACTTACCTGGCACAGATCCGGGGCTGTGTGTGTGTGTGTGTGTGTGTGTGTGTGTGTGTGTGTGTGTGTGTGTGTGTGTGTGTGTGTGTGTGTGTGTGTGTGTGTGTGTGTGTGTGTGTGTGGTCACATGTTTAAGATTCACTACTTGGAACTTTTTGTTCCAAGTAGCACGGGCTATGGTGAGCCCGTAGTGGACTTACCTGGCACAGGTCCGGGGCTGTAACTGTGGTGTGTGTGTGGTCACAGTGACAGTAATTATACATAAGACTGGCGAGGTGAGGTGGGGGACAGGTGTAAGCTTCCCGTTCTCAGCGCTGTGCTGTGTCAAGCCTCCATTGTGTACCCTGTTGCCATACCAAAGCTTACCAACCTACTCAACCTTTCTTACACATCGACGCCGAGTATTCATAGTTCAGAAAATCCCTACATGTCCAACACTCGTATATTTCAATGTCCATCACTCAAACCAAATTATCATTCTCGTATATTTACCATTTGCAAGCATTTAGTAGTAACAATTCCCATAATTTGTCGACCTTCTCAGGTGTCCTCAGGATTCCTCAACTTTTACAAATTAGCTAACCATTGGGCTTCAAGAATCAATGTCTCTGAACATTTTGCATAAATTCCACAATTGAGCTCCTTGAATTGTGTACGAAGCTGCCCAATCTTTACACATGTTTCTTTTTACTGTTCCTAAGAGAAACAATGATGTCCAGTCTTTCCTGCCCAACAAACATTCACAAAAACAATCCCTATTTATTATATATAGAAAAAAAATAGGCTCATAAAATATGCATACAAATTAAAACAACCCACGGCACAACAGTTAAAATAAAAAACTAATTTGTAATTAAAAACTACATTTAGTAAAGGTAAAAAAAAAGAAAGGGCAGCTTGTGAAATAAAAGGAACGAGGCAGGAGACTGGTGGTGGCGACTGTTCTTTTGTTACCATTCTTCAGTTCTCAACAATGGAGACATTCTCAGCCTCAGACACACGCACCAACAATTGTGATGTGAACGCTCTCATGGGACCTGCCGGCCAGGTATACACAAACTATAGTGCCGCCTCCTCCTCCTGGTGTTGTTGTTATCTTGGTGATGGTGAGTTTGTTGCTGGGGTTTTTAGTGGTGGTGGTGGCCATGATTTTCTTGTTATTGTTTTAGGAAGGGTTGGTGGTATGTTGTGGTGTCACAGCTACTATAACACGGGACGCTACTGAGATACCAGGCTCACAGACTCACACTCACAGACTTCCTGAGGCGGTACCCTCAGGATAAAACAATCTATGGTGCTACACCTTGTCCAAGCTAATGTGTCAGCCAGATAAGAGGTTCCCCGAGATCGTACGACATACTCCAAGGGTTCCTCCAAACAAAACTAGGTTGGGAATCACTGAAAAACGCGAATAATATATTGCTCCGGCCAGTGGCACGGTGCCACAGAACAGTGTTGGAGAACTAACAATTGTCCCTAAACTACCTTCTTATAGAAATTATTTTCTTAATGTAAAGAATCTTTAATTTATATCAACATTTTTACATATACAGTTTAATGTGGATTCTATATAACTTTCTCAACATTACGCTCTTATGTAATTTAGCTACATGCCAATTGATGGGTGACCAGCTTTAAATCTGTACTTGAGTGCAATGTTCGTGGTAAAGGTTCTAAAAGCAAAACTGTTCACATGGGATTGCTTCAATCAGCGGTTCAACTTAGCCGCTGTAAAATCCATCCAGAAAATTTAATAAATAATCCAAAACTTTTGTGCTTCTCGTGAAATGTATCATTTAATGTCCGGATTAGTGTGCATTCCAGCTTTCTAGAAGTGCAATAGCCATTAAAATTCCGATCAGAGAGTGATCGAGCTAAAACGCTTATCTGATAATTATCCGTGGACATGTCACAGCTAAGACTGCAACACAAGAAAGCTTTCACATTTTGGAAAGTCGCCGACTGACATATGCAACAATCAGCACACGTTGAGGAATGAGGGGATTCCAAGCTCTTTTCAGCAAGAGAATGTTAAAGATATGAGCTTACTGAATACTATATCTATTGTACTCATAGGTGAACATTCCTCCAAAGCTGACACATTGTGACAAGTTCAACCTTAATAATGCTTAACTCTTCATGANATTACTGTGAGTGTTGCTGCGTTACTGTGAGTGTTGCTGAGTTACTGTGAGTGTTGCTGCGTTATGTGAGTGTTGCTGTGTTACTGTGAGTGTTGCTGTGTTACTGTGAGTGTTGCTGCGTTACTGTGAGTGTTGCTGCGTTACTGTGAGTGTTGCTGCGTTACTGTGAGTGTTGCTGTGTTACTGTGAGTGTTGCTGTGTTACTGTGAGTGTTGCTGCGTTACTGTGAGTGTGCTGTGTTACTGTGAGTGTTGCTGTGTTACTGTGAGTGTTGCTGTGTTACTGTGAGTGTTGCTGCGTTACTTTGAGTGTTGCTGTGTTACTGTGAGTGTTGCTGTGTTACTGTGAGTGTTGCTGTGTTACTGTGAGTGTTGCTGCGTTACTGTGAGTGTTGCTTTGTTACTGTGAGTGTTGATGCGTTACTATGAGTGTTGCTGAGTTACTGTGAGTGTTGCTCTGTTACTGTGAGTGTTGCTGTGTTACTGTGAGTGTTGCTGTGTTACTGTGAGTGTTGCTGTGTTACTGTGAGTGTTGCTGAGTTACTGTGAGTGTTGCTGAGTTACTGTGAATGTTGCTGAGTTACTGTGAGGGTTGCTGAGTTACTGTGAGTGTTGCTGAGTTACTGTGAGTGTTGCTGAGTTACTGTGAGTGGACGCTAGGGGATAATCGGTTCCCGTTAAAACGGTAGCAGTTACTAGTTAGTGCAATGGTGACTTGCTGTCCCGTTACACTGTTATCAACGGGGATGAATGTTACTCCTACACTGGCA
>WNGS01008507.1:12828244-12850839 GCA_020271785.1 Procambarus virginalis
CCACAAGATCATTCCCTACTCAAACACAATGAGTGAGGATTCACTCATTCACCCAATTCACAGGTCAAAGATACACAACAGAGCACTTTATCAACGACTCATGTACCAGTAATGATGTACACGGCTAATGACTTGGCACTATTAACGGTACACGTGCCCGTTAACGGCTGCACAGAACTAATAACGGTGCACCACCAACGACACACACGTCACAGTAACGGTTATACAGGACTAATAACGGTGCACCACCAACGACACACGTATCAATCATTTTTTTTAGTGTCAGAGTCGTTGACAAATGGAATGCATTAGGCAGTGATGTGGTGGAGGCTGACTCCATATACAGTTTCAAGTGTAGATATGATAAAGTTCAATAGGCTGAGGAACCTATACACCAGTTGATTGACAGTTGAGAGGCGGAACCAAAGAATCAGAGCTCAACCCCCGCAAGCACAACTAGGTGAGTACACACTGCCATATACATATACTCTCTCTCTCTCTCTCTCTCGCGCGCGCGCACACACACACACACACACCACACACACACACACACCACACACACACACCACACACACACACACACACACACACCACCACACACACACACACACACGAACGCCCCTCTACACACCAACCTATTTAATTAACACACAAAAGGAGTAAATTGCTGTAGTAAAGGTTAGGAAGGAGAGTTTCCGTGACCTGTGGGAGCCCCACTAACACTCCCCTAAAATACTCTCTCCGAGAGCATTTGTGAGTCGAAACGCTGTGCGTATTAGTGGCTTTATAGGCATAGTTTATACTATCTAGAAATCCAACATTCTGCTTGTAATAAAATATGTATGCACTTTAACCTAAGTAAACTATTTATTTGATTATTTAATTATATTTTTCATGCAAAATGTGAGGTCCGTTATGAAATTTACATTAATAAACTCTAGATATAATTGAAGTTGCAATTAATTTTACCAGAGCGGCAAAACTAAGAGACTATAGGTGTAAACAATCTAATCCAAATATATTATGGGCCAATATATAGTCCAGCGCCTGACCCCACACAAGACACATCTCACACACTGAATGATGATAAATTTAGCATTCTGGCCTCAGTAAATTATTAGCTGGGGCTGCCGGCGACCTTTAACCCGTCCACCACTGCCCACCTCCTAGCCGGGCCCCTCCTAGCCGGGTCCCTCCTAGCCGGGCCCCTCCTAGCCGGGCCCCTTCCTAGCCGGGCCCCTCCTAGCCGGGCCCCTCCTAGCCGGGCCCCTCCTAGCCGGGCCCCTCCTAGCCGGGCCCCTCCTAGCGGGCCCTCCTAGCCGGGCCCCTCCTAGCCGGGCCCCTCCTAGCCGGGCCCTCCTAGCCGGGCCCTCCTAGCCGGGCCCCTGCTAGCCGGGCCCCTCCTAGCCGGGCCCTCCTAGCCGGGCCCCTCCTAGCCGGGCCCTGCTAGCCGGGCCCCTCCTAGCCGGCCCCTCCTAGCCGGGCCCCTCCTAGCCGGGCCCCTCCTAGCCAGGGGTCAATCAACTCACAGAAGCTTCGAAAAACTGCCCCGAATTAAAACTATGACGTCACATACCTATAAGACTGTCTGTCTGTTTGCCTCTCTGTCTGCGTCTGTTTGCCTGTCTGTCTGCGTCTGTTCGTCTCTCTGGCTGTGTCTGTCTGTCCAAATTTGGAGGCCAGATACTTGAAGCTAGCTTGACCCAAATTGAGAAAGGGGAATGGTCAGGGGTACGGGAGGAACATAGGCTGGTCGGGGTGGCCACAATTCAACATAGAACAGCGTGCCAAGGTTACATTCACACCCCCTCGAGCTACATGCTAAATATTTAGTGTGATGGATGGACGGCAAGATAAATGGATGGAAATATGGAAGAACAGAAGGATGAATAGATATATGGACAGATAGATGGATCGATAGATGGGTGGATAGATGATACATAGGCGGATACAAAAATAGATGTATCATTTTGTATGATACATCGTTGTATCGTTCATGTATCATATAATACATCTAACATGTAGATGTATCGTTCTATGTATCATATAATACATCTAACATGTAGATGTATCGTTCTATGTATCATAACATAGAACGAAAAGGCAATGTAAAGGATTTGGGTGTACTCATGTCGGAAGACTTTACCTTTAAAGAACACAATAAAGTAGCCGTCACAACTGCAAGAAAAATGACAGGTTGGATAACAAGAACTTTTCACACTAGAGATGCTATACCGATGATGATACTTTTCAAAACGCTAGTGCTCTCTAGAGTGGAGTACTGCTGCACAATGGCAGCCCCTTTCAAAGCTGGAGAAATTACTGACCTGGAGAGCGTGCAAAGATCCTTACTGCTAGAATCCACTCAGTAAAACATTTAAACTACTGGGACCGACTAAAGAGCCTAAATCTGTATTCTCCTGAGCGCAGGCGGGAGAGATACATAATAATTTATACGTGAAAAATAATAGAGGGGCTGGTCCCAAACCTGCACACAGAAATAACATCACATGAGACCAGGAGGACATGGCAGGATGTGCAGAATACCCCCGTTGAGAAGCAGAGGTGCAACAGGTACTCTGAGAGAGAACTCTATCAACATCAGAGGCCCGAGACTGTTCAACACGCTTCCACTACACATAAGGGACATAACTGGCCGACCCCTCACAGTGTTCAAAAGAGAACTGGATAAGCACCTCCAAAGGATACCTGATCAACCAGGTTGTGATTCGTACGTCAGGCTGCGAGCAGCCGCGTCCAACAGCCTGGTTGATCAGTCCAGCAACCAGGACGCCTGGTCGACGACCGGGCCGCGGGGACGCTAAGCCCCGGAAGCACCTCAAGGTAACCTCAAGGTATGGGTGGGTAGATGGAAGGATGGATGCATAGATGGATGGATAGATGGGAAACGCCGGTTACCCACTAGTTATATATAAAACAAAATTTTATCTATTACTTTCGTTGCATTAGGTTCGGGTGTAGGATAGGATAGAACTGGTTGGGTTGGAATAGGTTATCTTGAGGTTATCTTGAGATGATTTCGGGGCTTTTTAGTGTCCCCGCGGCCCAGTCCTCGACCAGGCCTCTATCCCCAGGAAGCAGCCCGTGACAGCTGACTAACACTAAGGTACCTATTTTACTGCTAGGTAACAGGGGCATAGGGTGAAAGAAACTCTGCCCATTGTTTCTCGCCGGCGCCTGGGATCGAACCCAGGACCACAGGATCATAAGTGCAGCGTGCTGTCCGCTCGGCCAACCGGCTAACCGGAGGTTAGTTAAGGTTTGTTTAAAAAATGTTGATAATGTTCCTGAGCACAACATTTAGCTGTTGTTAAGACTCAACCATCCTGAATGTCGGCACGTACCTTGGCTCACATGTTTTTGCCGAAATAGAGCTCCAGCTCTCGAGTCCCGGCCTCGTAACCATTATTTGTGTGGTGAATGAAGCCTCTACGATCCCCATGCATCAATTGCATGTTCAATTGAGGTTGCATACCCCATATACCTCCGTGCCCGAGGTGTTAGAACCGTGCAGTACAACACTATCCCTCACAATGAACAAGTTCTTTCTTGCGTCACTTGTGCCTCATTCAAGCTTCCAGCGTCCACTTGTAGTCTCTCGTCCAGTTTGCTCACCTGTCAAACATGTTCCTATCCTTATAAGTTCTTCAGTTATCTTGACTGTTGTTATGTTCAGTCTGTCTAATTCATTCGAAAGCCGTTGTCAAATTTAATCAGCCTTTTTTACTGATTTCTTACTGGCTTTACCATCAAAGAGCGAGCTGGCTATAACGTAGATATAGTTATATCTAAATATATATCTTGGATTATACATAAGCCTGCAGTCACTAACACACCAATAAATTTACAAATATTTATAAATCTAAAGCAAAGTGAAATCTGCACTAACTATACCATCTGTCATCATACTACCATACAACAAGAACCATATATCTAATATATCTATGAACCATTCAATCATTCAGCAGGCTTCTAGATGTTACTATTGTTCGGTGTAGACTCGGTTATAAATACTGATGGGAGTTTACAATGCCTGCTGATGTAGACCCGGCCAAATGTAAACTGTGAGGACACCTCTTCTCACAGTCTGCATCACTGTGATGGAATGTGGGACATTTTAAGGATGAATAAGTATCACTAGCACAACTGTTCAACAAATGTGTATGCCATTCAAAATGATTAATTACCAGGAATCTTAGCCAAGTATCCCAAATTTGTCTGCTGTAGGAAGTTCCTGCAGATAACTCTAACATTTCCACCGCTGCCCACCGGCTGGGTGCTGGGGCCCGTGATAGACAAATTATAATTCAATGTAACTAGCTCACAGCAGATAGAAATTGCTTAGCTAAGAGATCACTGGCATCCGGTATTTGAACTTATTTTGCGACACTAACCTTCTACTCACTCCTCCACAGAATGGGTCATACATAATACACTAATTAAAACTTCCTCATCATCTTAGGGCCACATGGGAGGGGGGGGGGGTCACTGTGATGCTAGTTTAATATTAAGTGAGTAGGCTGTTGATGTATATGTTAACAAACTATGAAACTAGCTCATCAATGCTGAAATTTGCTTGGCTAAACTGTTTTTGGTGAGGGGTTCCTCAGCTATTGTAGGTTCCTCTCCGTGTCCCTAACTGGCTCTCCGTGTCTCTACCAGGCTCTCAGTGTCCCTACCTGGCTCTCAGTGTCCCTACCTGGCTCTCCGTATCCCTACCAGGCTCTCCGTGTCCCTACCAGGCTCTCCGTGTCCCTACCTGGCTCTCCGTGTCTCTACCAGGCTCTCCGTGTCCCTACCCGGCTCTCCATGTCCCTACCAGGCTCTCCGTGTCCCTACCTGGCTCTCCGTGTCTCTACCAGGCTCTCCGTGTCCCTACCTGGCTCTCCGTGTCCCTACCCGGCTCTCCGTATCCCTACCAGGCTCTCCGTGTCTCTACCAGGCTCTCCGTGTCCCTACCTGGCTCTCAGTGTCCCTACCTGGCTCTCCGTGTCCCTACCAGGCTCTCCGTGTCCCTACCAGGCTCTCCGTGTCCCTACCTGGCTCTCCGTGTCTCTACCAGGCTCTCCGTGTCCCTACCTGGCTCTCAGTGTCCCTACCTCGCTCTCCGTGTCCCTACCAGGCTCTCAGTGTCCCTACCTGGCTCTCCGTGTCCCTACCAGGCTCTCAGTGTCCCTACCTGGCTCTCCGTATCCCTACCTGGCTCTCCGTGTCCCTACCAGGCTCTCAGTGTCCCTACCTGGCTCTCCGTGTCCCTACCAGGCTCTCAGTGTCCCTACCAAGCTCTCCGTATCCCTACCTGGCTCTCCGTGTCCCTACCAGGCTCTCAGTGTCCCTACCAGGCTCTCAGTGTCCCTACCAGGCTCTCAGTGTCCCTACCAGGCTCTCAGTGTCCCTACCAGGCTCTCAGTGTCCCTACCAGGCTCTCAGTGTCCCTACCAGACTCTCAGTGTCTCTACCAGGCTCTCAGTGTCCCTACCAGGCTCTCCGTATCCCTACCTGGCTCTCCGTGTCCCTACCAGGCTCTCAGTGTCCCTACCAGGCTCTCAGTGTCCCTACCAGGCTCTCCGTGTCAATACCAGGCTCTCCGTGTCCCTACCAGGCTCTCAGTGTCCCTACCAGGCTCTCAGTGTCCCTACCAGTCTCTCAGTGTCCCTACCAGGCTCTCCGTGTCCCTACCTGGCTCTCCGTGTCCCTACCTGGCTCTCAGTGTCCCTACCTGGCTCTCCGTGTCCCTACCAGGCTCTCCGTGTCTCTACCTGGCTCTCCGTGTCCCTACCTGGCTCTCCGTGTCCCTACCTGGCTCTCCGTGTCTCTACCTGGCTCTCCGTGTCTCTACCAGGCTCTCCGTGTCTCTACCAGGCTCTCCGTGTCCCTACCAGGCTCTCCGTGTCCCTACCAGGCTCTCCGTGTCCCTACCTGGCTCTCCGTGTCCCTACCTGGCTCTCCGTATCCCTACCAGGCTCTCCGTGTCCCTACCAGGCTCTCCGTGTCCCTACCTGGCTCTCCGTGTCCCTACCTGGCTCTCCGTGTCCCTACCAGGCTCTCAGTGTCCCTACCAGGCTCTCCGTGTCCCTACCAGGCTCTCCGTGTCCCTACCAGGCTCTCCGTGTCCCTACCAGGCTCTCCGTGTCCCTACCAGGCTCTCCGTGTCCCTACCTGGCTCTCCGTGTCCCTATCTGGCTCTCCGTGTCCCTACCAGGCTCTCAGTGTCCCTACCAGGCTCTCCGTGTCCCTACCAGGCTCTCCGTGTCCCTACCAGGCTCTCCGTGTCCCTACCAGGCTCTCCGTGTCCCTACCAGGCTCTCCGTGTCTCTACCAGGCTCTCCGTGTCCCTACCAGGCTCTCCGTGTCCCTACCTGGCTCTCCGTGTCCCTACCTGGCTCTCCGTGTCCCTACCAGGCTCTCAGTGTCCCTACCAGGCTCTCCGTGTCCCTACCAGGCTCTCCGTGTCCCTACCAGGCTCTCCGTGTCCCTACCAGGCTCTCCGTGTCCCTACCAGGCTCTCCGTGTCCCTACCTGGCTCTCCGTGTCCCTACCTGGCTCTCCGTGTCCCTACCAGGCTCTCAGTATCCCTACCAGGCTCTCCGTGTCCCTACCAGGCTCTCCGTGTCCCTACCAGGCTCTCCGTGTCCCTACCTGGCTCTCCGTGTCCCTACCAGGCTCTCCGTGTCCCTACCAGGCTCTCCGTGTCCCTACCTGGCTCTCCGTGTCCCTACCTGGATCTCCGTGTCCCTACCTGGCTCTCCGTGTCCCTACCAGGCTCTCTACATGTCAGCCTCGTAAACACCGTCACGCACCAGTTTGAAACAAGGAAAAAACAAATTACAGGAATGATCTTTTTGACTCAATTTCTAAATCCATTATGATGTCCTTTACCGCCCGGGATGGGTAGGTGTGGAGTATTATTATTATTATTTTTATTATTATTATTATTATTATTATTATTATTATTATTATTATTATTATTATTATTATAAATGACACGCTCCCTGGCGGCGTCTACGGCTATCAAGACAAGATAGATCATGTGTATAGATCTATCAGAACAAAGTGTGAGAAGATAACGGTGTAGACCTTGTTATCTATCAGATGGACCACCAATGGTTACTGACAATATGATATAATGTTATGTTAATATTAATATTTGATAAAGCTCGTACACGGGGAACGTTATCGTCAGTTTTGATGCTGCCACCTGGTGCTGGTGCCACCTGGTGCCACCTGGTGCTGCTGCCACCTGGTGCCACCTGGTGCTGCTGCCACCTGGTGCTGCTGCCACCTGGTGCTGCTGCCACCTGGTGCCACCTGGCGCTGCTGCCACCTGGTGCTGCTGCCACCTGGTGCTGCTGCCACCTGGTGCCACCTGGTGCTGCTGCCACCTGGTGCTGCTGCCACCTGGTGCCACCTGGTGCTGCTGCCACCTGGTGCCACCTGGTGCCACCTGGTGCTGCTGCCACCTGGTGCCACCTGGCGCTGCTGCCACCTGGTGCTGCTGCCACCTGGTGCCACCTGGCGCTGCTGCCACCTGGTGCTGCTGCCACCTGGTGCTGCTGCCACCTGGTGCCACCTGGTGCTGCTGCCACCTGGTGCTGCTGCCACCTGGTGCTGCTGCCACCTGGTGCTGCTGCCACCTGGTGCTGCTGCCACCTGGTGCCACCTGGTGCTGCTGCCACCTGGTGCCACCTGGTGCTGCTGCCACCTGGTGCTGCTGCCACCTGGTGCCACCTGGTGCTGCTGCCACCTGGTGCTGCTGCCACCTGGTGCCACCTGGTGCTGCTTGCCACCTGGTGCCACCTGGTGCTGCTGCCACCTGGTGCCACCTGGTGCTGCTGCCACCTGGTGCTGCTGCCACCTGGTGCCACCTGGTGCTGCTGCCACCTGGTGCCACCTGGTGCTGGTGCCACCTGGTGCTGTTGCCACCTGGTGCCACCTGGTGCTGCTGCCACCTGGTGTAACAAACTAGGCTTGTTGTAAAAATTATCCAGAATAGTTATCTACACAAGGGAGAATGGGAAGCTGGACCCGCGTGGTGACCCGGGAGCATCCCCAGGGAATCCGTGGTGAAAATAATAACCTGACGCCTTTGTTCGTATAATGAATCATTCGATAGTATTCACTTATTTAGAGAAATTAACCTTCAGTCATTTTGCATTCAAATTGTATTGTATAGTATTACTGTTTATAATATCAAGAGTATATTAATTATTAGGAGAATGAGTTTTAAGTCACCTTCAGTGACGTCACAGGTCAGGACTACTTTATTGCGGAGTGACCTAGAGCGGTCATAGGTCACCAGTTGCCATGTCCTCTATTTTCTCAAAGGTCAAATAGCTATTTGGTAATTGGGAATAACTTGTCTTAAGATGCTTAAATAATTTAATTTCAGTTACAATAGTCAATCAATCTGGATAATTCAGTACGACAGAGGTTAATTGTTATAACTTAAGCCTGGCAAAGTAACTTAGATACTAGCGGAAGAATACAGATCTAGGCGTCTGGGTAGAGGAGCAGGGGAGAGATCAGTGTGGTTTCAGAAGCAACTGGGAGAGGTCCCCCCATCTCACCTCTTCCCCAAGGCAACACAACATCTATCTGCCTATAGAAGGTAAAAGTTGCTTGGAGTTTCTTAGGAATAGTCAACTCATTGCCGTTAAATATTCAGTCAGGGAGTGTTCAAGTTAGGGAGTGCCAACTATTTAGATCTTGCTGAGTTTTGAATAAATTAATTAGCTTAATGTGCTTTTTATTGCTTCCATTTCTTTTGTATTTGTGAACTTGTCCTTGCCACGTGGTCCCCACGTGGCCGAGTTGAGGTGGACGCCGATGCTCTCAAATCCGAGTACATCATTCACATCGTTTTGAATTAACTACACACGTAAGATCCAGGGTTTTGTTTTTCTAGTGGGGAATCAAGCCCCAAGGTTGATTGTTTAGCTTGTCGACACAGACCTCGATCATTGCTCATTTGGATACTGGTCTGGTGGTGGCGGCGGAAAGGAGATCCTAGAAATTTGCTAGAAGTCTATTTCACGTCATACGGGTGTAGAATCTTGAGACGGTCATTCGTCTTGAGACCACGTGGCGTGGGGTTGGCTAGAGTAAAAGTATTGGGGTCCCTTGGTAATGAACTAAAGTAAGAATACGGGTACAAAGAGAGAAAAAGGGGGAAGACAGACGGTAGACACTGGTGCTGCTGCCACCTGGTGCCACNGAGAGAGATCCTCCACTTGGATTCATAATTCCAAATTCACTGGAGTCGACCAGTGGGACAGTCCTGCATGTTCTTCACCCCCTACCAACTTTCCCAAACAACTGCAAACAGGCGGAATGAGGTAACCCCATGTTGGAGTACACTGCCTCAGCAGTGCTGGAGGCAGCTTCTGGCCAGGACAAAGCACGCTTCCTTGCTGCGTAAGCCCCACATCCGGACTTCCTGTTGGCTGTCCTTAATTCCGCTTTGGGGACCCGCCTGGACCATCGGGCCCTAAGTATTGGTGTTGCCCTGCTCCTGGCCGCCGCTATCGGCAGACCAATATGGCAGCCTTTCTCATCTGTCGAAAGTCAGAGCGAATGATTGATGACATGAAGCAGTCAATGACATCATCAAGAGAAGTTTGGCTACAGCTGGGTGCTACACAAAGGTAACTTCAGTTGTGCAGACAAGACAAGTCACACACGACCAGATGGAGTCACCCTGCAGCCATGGAGGTATGGTAAACAGGTTACATTTACACTGGTTGATACCTAGCTACAGTATAGTATGGCTGAGGGTCGGGCTGCCACCTTCAGGGAGACCCAGAAAACTAATAAGTACAGAGACCTAGAACATTGTTACAGGTTCGTGACAACAGGCTCCGAGACCCTGGGCGGCCAGTTTCCTATTACAGCGCCTCAGTAACACGAGCCAGTAATGGAAATGCCTACTGTATCTTGGGCACGAACCCCACCTCTGAACAGCTGGGTGAGATTTTAGACCTTAGTCTAGGGGTCACCTGGAGACGCTGACCTTAGTCTAGGGGTCACCTGGAGACGCTGACCTTAGTCTACGGGTCACCTGGAGACGCTGACCTTAGTCTAGAGGTCACCTGGAGTAGCTGACCTTAGTCTAGAGGTCGCCTGGAGTAGCTGACCTTAGTCTAGGGGTCACCTGGAGAAGCTGACCTTAGTCTAGGGGTCACCTGGAGACGCTGACCTTAGTCTAGGGGTCACCTGGAGACGCTGACCTTAGTCTAGGGGTCACCTGGAGACGCTGACCTTAGCCTAGGGGTCACCTGGAGACGCTGACCTTAGTCTAGGGTTCACCTGGAGACGCTGACCTTAGTCTAGGGGTCACCTGGAGACGCTGACCTTAGTCTAGGGGTCACCTGGAGACGCTGACCTTAGTCTAGGGGTCACCTGGAGACTGGTATAGGGGTGAGCCGGTGTACCAGTGGCGCAGGTCAGCGGCCGCTCTCAGCCTGACCTGCCCCCAGCTTGGCTCACAACTGTGTCACGGCCAGCTCCAGCTTTCCCCATTGTTCCACACACACACTGTGTCCCACTCAACACAGCCAGCATCTGTATCGTCACAGCCTCGTATCGCCAGCAACAATAAGTATACTCGGGCAATTACTGCACTGCTACAGTGAGCCGTCGTTCACTGCAACGGTACTGTTTGTCAACTGTTTGTATTTGCTTACAGATCTACTTCTGGCCGCTCGCTGCCACTGTCGCCAAACTCGGAGATCAATTTTCTTCGGTGAAACACCCGATTGTTTCCACGAAGGTCAGTCACAACCCAAAGCGAAGACCCAGAAAATAAAAATATAAGCGAGCCCCATATCCACACTGTAATATGTGATTGTGGCAAAGGTTATATAGCTGATATAAGCTTTATATCACTGGCTTGATATACAACAATACTGAGGGCTACAAGGAGCTCCCTAAACGACAGTAGCGTCATTCATTAATTCACAAAGCAGATGTACTCACCTGGTTGTGCTTGCGGGGGTTGAGCTCTGGCTCTTTGGTCCATCCACAGGGCTGTCCCACAGGGCTCCTGCCTAAGCCCAGAGCTTATCAACACGTATGTCAACAGTGTGCCATAACTTGCTTTCAGCGATCCATTATTACCCAGTGTGTCGTTGACATGATACATGCTACGGTATTCAGCCTCGCGGCAACACACACTAGACAACATCACACAAATAATAATTTAATAATGAAACATTCATTTTAATGTATATAATACACACTGTATTAAAATTAGTACTACGAGCAGTGGTATAAGCAGCAGCAGCAGTAGTAGTAGTAGTAGCAGTAGTAGTAGTAGTAGTAGTAGTATTAATAGTAGTAGCAGCAGCAACAGTAGTACTAGCAACAGTAACAACAACAACAGCAGTAGTAGTAACTACAACAACAGCATAAGTAGTTGCTACAGCAACAGCAACAACAGCAGCAACAGCAGTAGCTACAGCAACAGCAGTAGCTACAGAAACAGCAGTAGCTACAGCAACAACAGCAATAACAGCAGTAGCTACAGCTACAGCAGCAGCCACAGAAGGATGCAGAAGTCTGGACACAAAAGCAGGAGGATTAGATCAAAGTCAGAGGACAGATCAATATGAAATAAAGTTAAGCTAATAAAACCCACCCAGCTTGTGTCTCACACAACCGTACTCTCGTCTCATCTCAAACAGAGGATAAGGTCAAGATTGTTTACTTATACCTAAGTAAGCTTTCCATGTTATTTCTCACGAGAGGCCGATCAAAGTTGAAGCCCATGCCATCAGAGCTGATCTATTAAAATTGGAATAGGGCATGACTGGAAAGTAGGAAATCGAAAATATCAAATGGGATAAAATCTAAATGGGGAAGAGTCTCAAGTGGTGTACCGCATGGGGGACTTTATTGTTCATAACACATCATAAACAAATGAACAAATCCACAAGGGCCGTGACGAGGATTCGAACCTGCGTCAGAGAGCATCCCAGACGCTGCCGTAATCGCCTGAGCTACGTTCATTTGATGCATCACGCAATAGTGACTTCTGTGTGTAGTGTATATTATAAACAACATCAGCATCCATGTAACATGTGCAGGAGTCTAAACGAGGATCAATGGAAATCCAACGAACTTTATGGACTTTCAGGAGAAATTTCACTGGCGTCAGGTTTGGCCGGGAAAAAAAAGAGGGTAAATACAGGTTACTCTTGGCAAGAGAGGAGAATTATGCCTGAAGTGTTAGTACAAGATCTCCAGACTTGTTAACACCCGTCTGAGGACGGGGGATGAGGAGAGACGGAAATCATGAGCGGGAGGCCTCTTCAAGACGTAAATCATGAGCGGGAGGCCTCTTCAAGACGTAAATCATGAGCGGGAGGCCTCTTCAAGACGTAAATCATGAGCGGGAGGCCTCTTCAAGACGTAAATCATAAGCGGGAGGTCTCTTCAAGACGTAAATCATGAGTGGGAGGCCTCTTCAAGACGTAAATCATGAGCGAGAGGACTCTTCAAGACGTAAATCATGAGCGAGAGGACTCTTCAAGACGTAATCATGAGCGAGAGGACTCTTCAAGACGTAAATCATGAGCGAGGGACTCTCAAGACGTAAATCATGAGCGAGGTACTCTTCAAGACGTAAATCATGAGCGAGAGGACTCTTCAAGACGTAAATCATGAGCGGGAGGCCTCTTCAAGACGTAAATCATGAGCGGGAGGTCTCTTCAAGACGTAAATCATGAGCGGGAGGTCTCTTCAAGACGTAAATCATGAGCGGGAGGCTTCTTCAAGACGTAAATCATGAGTGGGAGGCCTCTTCAAGACGCCAGGAGTCTTTGCCAGCTGATAAGGAAAAACAAAGACCGTGTTCTTGGTGGTGTATCTCGACGAAGATTTGGTAATGAGGACCCGGATGTCATCCAACACCTGCCACTGTCCCTGGGGGCCACGTCATCCAACACCTGCCACTGTCCCTGGGGGCCATGTCATCCAACACCTGCCACTGTCCCTGGGGGCCACGTCATCCAACACCTGCTACTGTTCTGGGGGCCATGTCATCCAACACCTGCCACTGTCCCCTGGGGCCATGTCATCCAACACCTGCCACTGTCCCTAGGGGCCACGTCATCCAACACCTGTCACCCTCCCAATACCTCACATATTTTCCTGTAAATAAATTATTTAGTTTTTATTGATTCTTATTTTCAATTTCCTGTTTACACTTTCACTTTGTTCTTTCAAGGTTGTTGAAACAGAGGGCTCAGGGACTTAATACCAGGTGTAGATAGTACCAGATGCAAATAATACCAGGTGTAGATAATTCCAGGTGTAGGTAATACCAGGTGTAGGTAATACCAGGTGTAGGTAATACCAGGTGTAGGTAATACCAGGTGTAGATAATATCAGGTGCAGGTAATACCAGGTGTAGGTAATACCAGGTGTAGGTAATGCCAGGTGTAGGTAATACCAGGTGTAGGTAATACCAGGTGTAGGTAATACCAGGTGTAGGTAATACCAGGTGTAGGTAATACCAGGTGTAGGTAAGAGCATCCCAGCTGCATCATGCCACACCTGCCACTACCCAGCTACAACAGCACATAAATACTCAGGAGACATATCAAGAAAGATGCCATATTAGGAGCGTGTTGGCTACACCGTCGTGAAGCCACATTACAGAGCTGAATACTTAGAGTGTACCGAGGAGGGGGTGTAAATACCTGATATATAAATAGGCTGCTGGGAGTCTCTATATATATTTTTCAAATGCGACTAAGTGTACAGTATGTATTGTGTGAAGACCTGTGTGGGTGTAGTACACAAACATATGGTGAAGGAATTAACAAAATCCTACTGAAATTATCCTCGGTTCCTCACTGCACTACAGGTGAAATATCGAGTATTTTAACANCATGTATACCTGGTGAAGTGACAACACATATAGGAGAGCATGTATACCTGGTGAAGTGACAACACATACAGGAGAGCATGTATACCTGGTGAAGTGACAACACATACAGGAGAGCATGTATACCTGGTGATGTGACAACACATACAGGAGAGCATGTATACCTGGTGAAGTGACAACACATACAGGAGAGCATGTATACCTGGTGATGTGACAACACATACAGGAGAGCATGTATACCTGGTGAAGTGACAAGACATACTGGAGAGCATGTATACCTGGTGAAGTGACAACGCATACAGGAGAGCATGTATACCTGGTGACGTGACAAGACATACAGGAGAGCATGTATACCTGGTGACGTGACAAGATATACAGGAGAGCATGTATACCTGGTGACGTGACAAGACATACAGGAGAGCATGTATACCTGGTGACGTGACAAGACATACAGGAGAGCATGTATACCTGGTGACGTGACAACACATACAGGAGAGCATGTATACCTGGTGATGTGACAAGATATACAGGAGAGCATGTATACCTGGTGACGTGACAAGATATACAGGAGAGCATGTATACCTGGTGACGTGACAAGACATACAGGAGAGCATGTATACCTGGTGATGTGACAACACATACTGGAGAGCATGTATACCTAGTGATGTGACAACACATACAGGAGAGCATGTATACCTGGTGATGTGACAACACATACAGGAGAGCATGTATACCTGGTGATGTGACAACACATACAGGAGAGCATGTATACCTGGTGATGTGACAACACATACTGGAGAGCATGTATACCTGGTGATGTGACAACACATACTGGAGAGCATGTATACCTAGTGATGTGACAACACATACAGGAGAGCATGTATACCTGGTGACGTGACAACACATACAGGAGAGCATGTATACCTGGTGACGTGACAAGACATACAGGAGAGCATGTATACCTGGTGATGTGACAACACATACAGGAGAGCATGTATACCTGGTGATGTGACAACACATACAGGAGAGCATGTATACCTGGTGATGTGACAACACATACAGGAGAGCATGTATACCTGGTGATGTGACAACACATACAGGAGAGCATGTATACCTGGTGATGTGACAACACATACTGGAGAGCATGTATACCTGGTGATGTGACAACACATACTGGAGAGCATGTATACCTGGTGATGTGACAATAAACACATCCTATTGTCTTATAAAAATCAAAGGGTTGCCTTCATGCTATTGATGTCAGTGACGACTGTGAAGAAGAGCGGAAGGACATCAATTCAAATCTCAGAATGTTCAGTAATATGTTTATTGTTTGTGATGTGTGTCTATATATGTATTAACACATTGTACTCAACGGGGTGAGAATAGCTTGAGCTACCTCGTCCCTTTGTGTGTATTATACCTCAATAAACTTATTTTAATTTCAATGGTAACAATGCCTCAGGAACAAGTAAGACGTAAACAATTAATGCTATATGTAAACTACGTACCTTCAAAAGTTGATGTGTGCTCAGAACACTTGGGCGAGGTACTGGTAGCCTCCCGTGGCATAGTACACAGTTCCCACACCTGTAACACCAAGAGTAGTGGCATCAGCTCTAGTCTAATGTTCCACACCTTCCATATACAGTAATATATACACAATGACATCACAACGGCGTCTATTTTTAATATTATTGTCCAGAGGCAACATGATGCGTTTCGTTGAAGCTTTCAGTATCTTCCAAGACAGAGGGGAAGAAGAGAGAGATAACTATAGATCATCTCCGTATTGGCCAGGATAACCACCGACTATGGTGGTCTGGGGTTCCCTGACAACCTCGTCCTCCGCTGAGAAACACATTCTTAAGACAATAACATTTCAGACTGCAGAACACGGCTAGTTTGACTCTCATAACGCTCAATCATGCCACTACATGTAAACATTTTCACATATTATTCCACAGTAGTACCAGTCTAAGACCCGCTGAATTAACAAACATGATGACAAAATCAATGAAGAGACTGTCTACAGACATTAAACCAACCAGGTATCAACCAGGATGTTACAACAGATCATTTATTACCCGCACACACACACACACACGCCCCAGACAACCAGGCCACGACATGGTCAAAAGAAGTGCAACCTGGAGTTCAGTAGTTCAGTTTGTATGTTCAATATAACTCCAGGTTGTAATCCTTTTGACCATGTTGGGCCTGGTTGTTTGGGGCATGTGTGGGGGGACACCCTCCGCATGGGTTCGAACCCTCATCACGACTCACGCGGATTTTATCATTGATACAGTGACCATGATCATGAGTGACGGTCGAGCTACAGTGACCATGGCCATGAGTGACGGTCGAGCCACAGTGACCATGATCATGAGAGACGGTCGAGTGCTTCTGTCTTCCAGCGACGTGAGGTTCCCGTAGTCTTTCCTTGTAACTCATACCCCTCAGCTCGGGTACTAATCTGGTGGCATACTTCTGAACCTTCTTCAATTTAGTCTTGTGTTTAACTAGGTATAGACTCAAGGCTGGAGCTGCATATTCCAGGATTGGTCTGACATAAGTGGTATACAGGGTTCTGAACGCTTCCTTACACAAGTTTCTAAAGGCAGTTCTTATGTTGGCCAATCTAGCATATGCCGCTGATGATATCCTTTTGATGTGGGCCTCTGGAGACAGGTTAGGTGTGATATCAACCCCCAGATATTTCTCTCTGTTTGACTCTTGCAGGATTTCACCTCCCAGATGGTACTTTGTGTTCAGCCTTCTGCTCCCTTCGCCTAATTTCATTACTTTACACTTTCTTGAGTTGAACGTTAGTAACCATTTTCTAGACCATCCCATCAGTTTGTCCAGGTCGTCCTGTAGTCTCTGTCTATCTTCATCTGTCTTGATTCTTCTCATATTTTTTGCATCATCAGCAAACATTGAGAGAAATGAGTCTATACCCTCTGGAAGGTCGTTTACATATATTAGAAACAGGATGGGTCCAAGTACAGAGCCCTGTGGGACTCCGCTGGTGACATCTCGCCACTCTGATGCCCCCCCCCCCTCACAGTTACTCGCTGTTTTCCTGTTGCTTAGATACTCCCTTATCCACTTGAGCACTTTGCCTTTTACTCCCGCCTGTTGCTCCAACTTTTGTAACAGTCTTTTATGGTGTACTGTGTCAAAGGCTTTCTGACAGTCCAAGAAAATGCAGTCTGCCCACCCTTCTCTTTCTTGCCTAATTTGTGTTGCTTGGTCATAGAATTCTATTAAACCTTTTGAGGCACGATTTACCATCTCTCTGAACCCATGCTGGAGGTGTGTTACAAAGCTATTTCCCTCCAGATGCTCTACGGGCCTTTTCCTCAGGATCTTCTCCATCACCTTGCATGGTATACAAGTTAGGGAAACTGGCCTGTAGTTCAGCGCCTCTTGCCTGAAACCCTTTTTTGTATATTGGGACTGCATTAGCTCTCTTCCAGCTTTCCAGTAGGTTTCCAGTTTCTAGTGACCTGTTATACACCATAGACAGCGGCACACAGTGCTTCTATGCCTTCTTTTAGTATCCACGTTGAGATTCTGTCAGGCCCAACAGCCTTTCTCATATTCAGCTCCATCAGATTCCTTTTGACCTCATCACTGGTGAGGTCAAATTCCACCTAGGTTGCTTAGTTTGCCTCCTCATTTAGTGGGGGACTTCTCCTTGTTCTATTGTGAAGACCTCCTGGAATCTCTTGTTGAGTTCTTCACGTTGAGTTCTTCACAGTGTGTATGTACTTGCCTATCTAAGCTGGCGGGGGTTGAGCTCTGGCTCTTTGATCTCGTGTGTGTGTGTGTGTGTGTGTGTGTGTGTGTGTGTGTGTGTGTGTGTGTGTGTGTGTGTGTGTGTGTGTGTGTGTGTGTGTGTGTTGACACTAAAACACCAGCGTAATTTACAATCATTGAGGCAATCCTTGACAGCATGACAAGAGACGGATGACAGTCCCCGACCACCACACTCACACTGAGCATCGTGCAAGGAAGGCATGCTGAGCAGCATAATAAAGCATGATTACTTCATAAACAACAACGGGAAAATATAAACATTTGAGTTCTGAACACAATTGCACAGTTGCCAGTAGTTTTAAAGTTGTTAAATTGCGCATAGCGTCCAGCATATGTTGTCTAGCCTAGCGGACCCCCGGGGGGGGGGGGGTGACATCCGGGGTACACTCCACGTGGGGTACGGTACACTCCACGTGGGTTACGGTACACTCCACGTGGGGTACGGTACACTCCACGCGGGTTACGGTACACTCCACGTGGGGTACGGTATACTCCACGTGGGTTACGGTACACTCCACGTAGGGTACGGTATACTCCACGTGGGTTACGGTACACTCCACGTGGGGTACGGTACACTCCACGTGGGTTACGGTACACTCCACGTGGGGTACGGTACACTCCAGGTGGGTACGGTACACTCCACGTGGGGTACGGTACACTCCACGTAGGTTACGGTACACTCCACGTGGGGTACGGTATACTCCACGTGGGTTACGGTACACTCCACGTGGGGTACGGTATACTCCACGTGGGTTACGGTACACTCCACGTGGGTTACGGTACACTCCACGTGGGGTACGGTATACTCCACGTGGGTTACGGTACACTCCACGTGGGGTACGGTATACTCCACGTGGGTTACGGTACACTCCACGTGGGGTACGGTATACTCCACGTGGGTTACGGTACACTCCACGTGGGTTACGGTACACTCCACGTGGGGTACGGTACAGTCCACGTGGGTTACAGTACACTCCACGTGGGGTACGGTACACTCCACGTGGGTTACGGTACACTCCACGTGGGGTACGGTATACTCCACGTGGGTTACGGTACACTCCACGTGGGGTACGGTACACTCCACGTGGGGTACGGTACACTCCACGTGGGTTACGGTACACTCCACGTGGGTTACGGTACACTCCACGTGGGTTACGGTACACTCCACGTGGGGTACGGTACACTCCACGTGGTTTACGGTACACTCCACGTGGGGTACGGTACACTCCACGTGGGCTACGGTATACTCCACGTGGGCTACGGTACACTCCACGTGGGTTACGGTACACTCCACGTGGGTTACGGTACACTCCACGTGGGCTACGGTACACTCCACGTGGGCTACGGTACACTCCACGTGGGCTACGGTACACTCCACGTGGGCTACGGTACACTCCACGTGGGCTACGGTACACTCCACGTGGGGTACGGTACACTCCACGTGGGTTACGGTACACTCCACGTGGGTTACGGTACACTCCACGTGGGTTACGGTACACTCCACGTGGGCTACGTACACTCCACGTGGGCTACGGTACACTCCACGTGGGGTACGGTACACTCCACGTGGGCTACGGTACACTCCACGTGGGCTACGGTACACTCCACGTGGGGTACGGTACACTCCACGTGGGGTACGGTACACTCCACGTGGGTTACGGTACACTCCACGTGGGTTACGGTACACTCCACGTGGGCTACGGTACACTCCACGTGGGCTACGGTACACTCCACGTGGGCTACGGTACACTCCACGTGGGCTACGGTACACTCCACGTGGGCTACGGTACACTCCACGTGGGCTACGGTACACTCCACGTGGGGTACGGTACACTCCACGTGGGCTACGGTACACCCCACGTGGGTTACGGTATACTCCACGTGGGTTACGGTACACTCCACGTGGGCTACGGTACACTCCACGTGGGCTACGGTACACTCCACGTGGGCTACGGTACACTCCACGTGGGCTACGGTACACTCCACGTGGGCTACGGTACACTCCACGTGGGCTACGGTACACTCCACGTGGGCTACGGTACACTCCACGTGGGGTACAGTTTCGGCGTCAAGTATACTCTAGGGAGAGGAGGAACGTGGCTATGTAGAGAAGTGTGGAGGGGACAGGTTTGGGGGAAGAGCTGGGGAGGACTTGTGTGGGGTTGTGGAATGGATAGGGAATAATGGGGTTTGTTGACCAGACCACACACTAGAAGGTGAAGGGACGACGACGTTTCGGTCCGTCCTGGACCATTCTCACAATCGACTGGAGAATGGTCCTGGACGGACCGAAACGTCGTCGTCCCTTCACCTTCTAGTGTGTGGTCTGGTCAACATACTTTATCCACGTTATTGTGACTCATCGCCTGCATAATGGGGTTTGTTTCTGCCACAGACGTGGCCACACATTAACAATGCTAACCAGCATCTATACATTTCCTTCTGTACCCCATGGACAGGTTAGCGATCTGCTAGACACGTAGCTTATTGGTGGTTTATTGAACACTCGAGCAGAGGTGATTGTGGTGCTCTTGGCGTGGGCTGGGGACCGGTCTGGGAGTTGTGGTGGTCTGAGGCAGCCATTGGTGGTGGGCAACGGGACTTCCGGTGACGACTGCTGTCTACCGGACCCTCCCCCTCACATCTGTCACCCATCTCTCTCCCACCAAGTGACTCTCCCGTCAGATGACTCTCCCACCAAGTGACTCTCCCGTCAGATAACTCTCCCACCATGTGACTCTCCCACCAAGTGACTCTCCCGTCAGATAACTCTCCCACCATGTGACTCTCCCATCAGATGACTCTCCCACCAAGTGACTCTCCCATCAGATGACTCTCCCACCATGTGACTCTCCCATCAGATGACTCTCCCACCATGTGACTCTCCCATCAGATGACTCTCCCACCAAGTGACTCTCCCATCAGATGACTCTCCCACCATGTGACTCTCCCATCAGATGACTCTCCCACCATGTGACTCTCCCATCAGATGACTCTCCCACCAAGTGACTCTCCCATCAGATGACTCTCCCACCAAGTGACTCTCCCATCAGATGACTCTCCCACCAAGTGACTCTCCCATCAGATGACTCTCCCACCAAGTGACTCTCCCATCAGATGACTCTCCACCAAGTGACTCTCCCATCAGATGACTCTCCCACCAAGTGACTCTCCCATCAGATGACTCTCCCCCAAGTGACTCTCCCATCAGATGACTCTCCCACCAAGTGACTCTCCCATCAGATGACTCTCCCACCAAGTGACTCTCCCATCAGATGACTCTCCCACCAAGTGACTCTCCCATCAGATGACTCTCCACCAAGTGACTCTCCCATCAGATGACTCTCCCACCAAGTGACTCTCCCATCAGATGACTCTCCCACCATGTGACTCTCCCATCAGATGACTCTCCCACCATGGACTCTCATTCAAAATGACTCATGTAGTTCCAGATGACTCAATACCCTCCCGCTGCCATGTTCCCGTCACTGATCAATACTCTCCCGCTGCCATGTTCCCGTCACTGATCAATACCCTCCCGCTGCCATGTTCCCGTCACTGATCAATACTCTCCCCAGCCATGTTCCCGTCACTGATCAATACTCTCCCGCTGCCATGTTCCCGTCACTGATCAATACTCTCCCCAGCCATGTTCCCGTCACTGATCATACTCTCCCAGCCATGTTCCCGTCACTGATCAATACTCTCCCCAGCCATGTTCCCGTCACTGATCAATACTCTCCCGCTGCCATGTTCCCGTCACTGATCAATACTCTCCCCAGCCATGTTCCCGTCACTGATCAATACCCTCCCGCTGCCATGTTCCCGTCACTGATCAATACCTCCCAGCCATGTTCCCGTCACTGATCAATACTCTCCCCAGCCATGTTCCCGTCACTGATCAATACTCTCCCGCCTCCCAACACCTCTACCCACCACCACCCCTCCCTACCACAACAATCAACCACCACCACCCACCAGCACCATCTACACCACTCACCACCACCTCTACCACCACACACCTCTCCACACCACCAATCGTACGCACACCACCGAGCCACCACCACTAACCACCACCACCTACCCCACCACGCACCTCTACCACAACACCACCACCCCTACCACACCACCACCACCACGCAACCTCTACCCACACACCACCCCACCACCTTTTACCACCACACCACCTTACCACCACACACCATCTACCCACCACCAACCCACGACACACACCACCGACCCCCCACCGAAACCGCGACCACCACCGTCTACCACCACCACCCACCATCCTCACCAACAACCACCGACCACACTAACCAACCACCCACCACCACCACCACCTTCTACCACCACCTATCCACACACCTCCAACAACCCACCCTACCGCGCCACCACCACCACCGACACCACCCATAACCACACTACCCGACCACCACCCACACTCTACCACCACCACCACACCGCTACAACCACCACCCACCACCCTCGACCACCTACCCACACACCACCTCTACCACCCACACCTCTTACCACCACCACCACCACCACCTCTACCACCACCAACCAGCACCACCACCATTCTACCACCACCGGCACCACCCACCACACCCTCTACCAACCACCACCACCACCCAGCACCAACCTTACCACACCAGCCACCACCACACACCACCACACAGCACCACCACTCTACCACCACCACCTCTACACCACCAGCACCACCACCTCTAAACCTACCACCACCTCACCCCTACCACCTCTACCACCACCACCTTACACCACACACCAACCTCTTACTACCACCACCCACCTACCACCTACCTACCTCTACACACCACCACCACCACTCTACCACCACCAC
>WNGS01008507.1:12867861-12878494 GCA_020271785.1 Procambarus virginalis
TTGAACTCGACGAGGGTACTGAAAACAAAAAGGCTATCATTCCGAAAGGGAAACTATGAGGAGATAAGAAAATTCCTAACAGATATAATATGGGAAACAGAGCTCAGGGAAAAGACGGCCCAAGACATGATGGACTTCATCACGCACAAGTTCAAGGAAGCAGCAAACAAGTTTGTCCTAGTCCAAAAGGTAAACAATGAAATGAAGATGAGAAACCCACTGTTTAATCAGAGATGTACGCTAGCTAAGTAGCAAAGTAAAAGGCGTGGAGAAACCATAGGAACAACAGGACACTTGAGAGCAGAGAAAGATACCAGAGTGCCAGGAATGAATATGTCAGGATGAGAAGAGAGGCAGAAAGACAATACGAAAATGACACCGAAAGCAAGGCAAAGACTCAGCCTAAATTGCTGCACAGCCACATCAGAAGAAAAACAACAGTAAAAGAACAGGTAATGAAATTAAGGATAGGGGCAGAAAGAAAAAAACGACAAGGAAGTGTGCGAGGAACAGAATAAGGAATTCCAGGAGGTCTTCACCTTAGAGCAAGGAGAAATTCCAGAGATAAGAGATGGAATAGTTAATCAGGAACCACTGGAAGAGTTTGAGATTACCAGCGGGGAAGTAAGGAAGTGTTTAATAGAATTGGATGTGACAAAGGCTATAGGCCCAGACGGAATCTCCCCTTGGATACTAAAGGAAGGAACAGAAGAACTGTGCCTACCACTCTCCATAGTGTATAACAAATCACTGGCAACAGGGGAACTGCCCTGTTGCCAGTGGAAATTTAATTTGGAAAGCAGCTAATGTAGTCCCGATATACAAGAAAGGGGATAGACAGGAGGCACTGAACTACAGGCCAGTGTCCCTAACCTTCATACCATGCAAGCTGATGGAGAAGATTGTGCGAAGAAAGCTAGTGGAACATCTGGAGCGAAAGAACTTTGTAACACAGCATCAACATGGGTTCAGAGATGGCAAGTCCTGCCTCACAGGGTTACTTGAATTCTACGACCAGGCAACAAAAATCAGGCAAGAAAGAGATGGGTGGGCAGACTGCATATTTTTGGATTGCCAGAAAGCCTTTGATAAAGTACCACACAAGAGGCTAGTGAAAAACCTGGAGTTGCAGGCTGGAGTGAAAGGAAGGTACTGCATTGGATAAAGGACAGCGGAAGCAACAGAAGACAGCGAGTCACTGTGAGGGGTGAGGCCTCAGACTGGCGAGACGTTACAAGTGGAGTCCCGCAGGGGTCAGTCCTTGGACCCATACTGTTTCTAATATATGTAAATGATTTCCCAGAGAGTATAGACTCGTTTCTCTCAATGTTTGCTGATGATGCAAACATTATGAGGAGGATTGAAACAGAATGATAGTAGGTGGATACAAGATGACCTAGACAGACTGAATGAATGGTCCAATAACTGACTGCTAAAGTTCAACCCAAGTAAATGCAAAGTAATGAAACTAGGCGGCGGAAACAGGAGGCCAGACACAGGATACAGAATAGGAGATGAAGTATTTAATGAAGCGGACAGAGAGAAAGATCAGGAGTTGATATCACACCAAACCTGTCTCCTGAAGCCCACATAAAAAGAATTACGTCTGCGGCATATGCGAGGCTGGCTAACATCAGAACAGCCTTCAGGAACCTGTGTAAGGAATTATTCAGAATCTTGCATACCACATATGTAAGATTAATCCTGGAGTATGCGGCTCCAGCATGGAGCCCGTACCTTGTCAAGCACAAGACGAAGCTGGAAAACGTTCAGAGGTATGCCACTAGACTAGTCCCAGAACTAAGAGGCACGAGTTACGAGGAAAGGCTGCGGGAAATGTACCTGACGATACTGGAAGACAGAAGAGTAAGGTGAGACATAATCACTACCTACAAAATCCTCAGGGGAATCGACAGGGTAGACAAGCATAAACTATTCAACACTGGTGGTACGCGAACAAGGGGACACAGGTGGAAACTGAGTACCCACTTGAGCCACAGGGACGTTAGAAGAACTTTTTCAGTGTTAGAGTAGTTAACGGATGGAATGCTGTGATGTGGTGAAGGCAGACTCCATACACAGTTTCAATTGTAGATATGATAGAGCCCAGTAGGCTCAGGAATCTGTACACCAGTTGATTGACAGTTGAGAGGCGGGACCAAAGAGCCAAACCTCAACCCCCCGCAAGCACAAATAGGTGATTACTCAAATATATGTGTGTGTCTGTGTGTGTAAGAGAGAGAGAGAGGCTGGATGGCTCTGTATGAAACTTTTTAACAATGATCTTGACCTATCAGGTTTAGAGATCAAGATCACAGTAAGTTGAGAGATCAATCATTTACGCTCATTTTGACCATTCACATGTATTCAACGTCAACATTACAGCCATCGCCCAACAATCTCCACCACCATAAGTGATTTCAGGAAGAAACCATAAATAGTGCGGACATGATTCAGCATACAAAATACTCAGGAGTAACTTTGGAAGAGACCGAAGTTTTAGTTTGAGCTATAGCGTGGCGAGAGAACATGCACGGAGGCTGGACACGAAGATGAGCAACAGGGTGATGTGACAATGCTGTAGTGTATCAACAGGAACCACGTGGTAGAGGGGATGACGGTAGCTCCTTTCATCCGTGGTTTATAAAAGCAGAAATGCCGAGAAAGGTAAGTGGTAGAGTCATTGTATTAATGACGTGGTCGGTATGACATCCTTTCCTCGTAATATCTCTAGTGTCTATATGTTCCATGGTTGATTTTTGTGCAGGCGGTGAGTCACAATAACGTGGCTGAAGTATGTTGACCAATCCACACACTAGAAAATGAAGGGACGACGACGTTTCGGTCCGTCCTGGACCATTCTCAAGTTGATTGTCTAGTGATTTTTGTGACTACAGCCACCTTGGAACATATATACACTAAAACAATCTGGAACATACACAGATTAGAGCCAATTTGGAGTATATACATACTGTATTAGAGAGATCACCAGGGCCATATGGCCCACGTTTAGAACCACTGTAGTAGATGACTGGCAGTTAGAAAGATGGAGCTTTGTACTTTTTTTTTTATTATTATTTTCTACCACTGACGTGGCCACACATTTACATATACATTTATACAGCATATATACATTTTCTTCTGTCCTCCATGGACAGGGTTAGAGATGTGTTAAACATATATTTCAAGGGTTTATTGCTTTGTACTGTAGCCCAATCTGATCCTGGCAACCACTGTGTCGCACAGTCTGGTCGACGTTTTGTGCTGCCCATATACATAAGCTTCGGATGGTTAATTTTATACTGGTGCTTTCAAGCCTTTGGGAGTCAGTAATTTTTCTGTTATTAGACCTGAGTGTTTGGAACACTGTAATCTTGACGACAGAGATGGGGATACCTGGGCCCAATTCAACTTCATCTTTGCTACACGTGTCCATGATTATATCCTCATAATGCACCCAGAGTTGGTCAGTGCAGACTACTGATCACATGGCCTTGTATGACTAACTATCCTGTGTGATGGGGATATTTAACATCACGTAGTTAGTTCTTAACACACACTGTACTCCCCTACATATAGTCTAGGGTAGGTAGTTCTTGACACACTCTGTACTTCCCTTCATGTACTCTTGGGTAGGTAGTTCATGACACACACTGTACTTCCCTTCATATAGTCCAGGGTAGCGTAGTTCTTGACACACTCTGTACTCCCCTTCACATAGTCTTGGGTAGCAAGTTCTTGACACACACTGTACTTCCCTTCATATAGTCTAGGGTAGCTAGTTCTTGACACACTCTCGGCCCTACATATAGTCTAGAGTAACTGTACACATGCAGATGTACTTAATTGTGTTAATAAAAAAAATACTGCAACTCAGCCCTACCAAACTTTGTTAGATAAGTACCACCTCCGTGACCCATTAGATCCCACCGTGGTCACCTTTATCACCCATTATGGTCGACCATCATCTTGATCACCCATTACAGTTTATTATCATCTTTATCACTCTTGATGCTCCATCATCATCTTCATCTCCTAACATACTACAGTATCGTCACACTGCACTCCTCACTCTCATAACATTGTAGCCAGCCGTCACACTCTACTCCCAGGTCTGGCAAGCATTAACCAAGCCAAGACATTGCTCTGTATAGCCACATTCTCCATCACTCACCTCGTTGAGGTGCAAATCCTTCTGCGCTTACAGTCAGTCTCTGTTGCTTTCCCTTCCCTGTTTTGTGTCATCTGCATACATGGAAATGTTGCTTACCTGTTACTCTGTTTTGTTGTCTACATATTCTATTAACAGTATGGTTCCTTGGACTGATGTTTGTTATTTCTTTCCATTCTGATTTCACCTCCGTCATTGTGACTCGGGTTACTGCCTGTTAGGTATTCTCTCATCCGGCCTGATCAACTTCCCCCTCCTTGTCTACATTACTATGTCGTAGAATTTTCGTAACTAATGTTGTTTATAAAGCCTTCACGTGTTCTACAAGTTTGTGTCTTAGTGAGTTTTCTCCAATACTTTGCAAGACACATATACCTAAGCCACTTGCTAGAAATTTAGTTCCTTGGTCCAGCTTGCAACTGTGGTAACTCAACTATTTCGAGCGGTAACATTGTAGGACTTTGCTAATAATCTAGACTGTATCTCTCTGGCTTCTTTAGTGTACCCAAGGCATTAATGCCACTGCCTTCGACGTATTCAGTTATAATGGATGATAATTTAATAATATCACTTCTATGTTGCTTGCCTCTGTGTGTGTAGGTGGTTTTATCCCTTCATTAGTCGGCATTTGTGCTTGTCGCAGCTTTAAAAACCTCTTGGATATTATGTTCAGTTCATGTCAAGTTCTTTCTCATACCATAGTTTATTTCCATATTTCTTTAGCATATCCAGCAGGTTGATAATTATCAGTTTTCTCTTGATGTGACTTGTATAGCAGCTCAGGCTGCTCCTGAGCCTTGGCGGCTTTGTCGTCTTGTAATTGTTTCTCTTCTTCACATCTGACTCTGGTGTATTTCTTTGTAGCTTTCATGGTCGTCTTTTTGTTTGCTTACCGCTGTCTCATATGTTTCTTTTTCTATGCCTCCTTATTCTTATAATGTTTGCTTCGTGACATTGTTGAACTATTCGTTAATCTTTTATTTTCCTTTGCTTTCTTCTCAGGAGTATGAGCCTTTCTTTGGCCTCTGTACATTTCTGGTTGACCCATTCACTAATGTAATTTGAGAGCGACGAATTCCATCGTCACTTCTGGGTGACTCATTCTATGTCACATGGTTTCTCCCCCACGTATTAACGCTCCCTTTATATAGCTTTCTTAGACATATCTTATCCTCAAGCTTGTCTCCTTGTTAAAGTCTCCGAGTACTGTGAGTCTTGCTTTCGCTCTCTGCGCTACCTGTTGTTGTTGTTGTTAAAGATTCGCTACTTGGAACAAAGTTCCAAGTAGCACGGGCTATGGTGAGCCCGTAGTGCCTCTTCGCTACCGTTGGCGCCCTTCCATTGATGCTCAGACTGGCATGGTTCTTGTCACAGCTCTCCGCCCAGTGTCTCCTGTTGGCCGCTGGGGGGTTGTGTATGACTGACACCACTATTTTCTGCCCGCCTCATATTATTCTTATAATAAAATGCGCGCGTACGTGCGTTTGTGCACGCGAGGTTAGTAACCCACACATACGCGGCGCAGGATGGGGGAGGTGAGAGCAAGGTGGACCTTGCGTGCGTATGAAACAATATACATAGTTAAAACAATGACGTAACAATAATGGTTTCACGTGTGTGTACAGTGGTTTGAGGACCCAAACGGGTGACAAAAAACGTTCGCCACTATAGAGGTGTGCGTATGGTGGGGGGATTAAGTCATTATCAGAAATATCAGCAAGTCGGGAAGACTTGTTGACTTCTGGCGTGGTGATAAGTGACGCTCTCAGCTAATAGGTCGCGTTTTATACGTTATCGTAACTAACGGTACAAATGCCACGTATTCAGAAAAACAACAGCTGACAAATATTCACGTTTTCTATGCATCGGACTCGATGGGTTAGATGGGGGTGCCTGGGTTTGTACGTTTCCGGTTAGACTGAAAGGTTTGATAATTAAGGAGTGGCAAATCGGGAAAACTGGGTTGATCCTTAACCCCCCCCCCCTCCAATTTCTCCTCCTCCCTTCTTGATCGTTTCTTCCATTCGCTCTTCTCTCCTGTTTTTCGTTGCCCCCTAGCGTCCTTTGCCTAACCCTATCCCTTTCCACTCACATGCCCTGCCTACCCCCAGTCCCTTCCGTCTAGTCTTCCCCTCCCCCCTCCCCCCACCACCCGAGGCTGAAACACCTTCCTAGACACATTGATTTTCCGCACAAAAGACTTCGACGGAGACGAGTCGATGTTAGTGCCCAGAATCAATTGAAAGTCTCTCTGCTTTTCGTGTTTTTTTTAACTCTTTTGCATCCTCGCTAACCAAAAGAGCTTTAAATGTAAAGATAAGCATTAATAATTATCTTCTTTCCCTTTCCCATACACTTGTACATGCGTTCATAGGGATGATGCGCTGCTTCCTATCCTCCTCTAGACCTCCAGAGGCAAGTTTTAATTATAGAGGAATAGGGATAGGTTTTCCTTTCCTCCAGCACGTGTGGCGGTGGACGATGGCTATCAAGGCCACGGCCACTGGGGTCCATTGTCCTCCCTGATTCCCTCATCAGGGACTTGCTAATTTCGTCCCTAAAAAAAATTCTTTCCAAATGACAGGATAATCTACAGGGCGAACATTGTGAGGGTTCTGTCGCTGACTCAAGCCCCAACACTGTAGCAGCAGGCTGCCAGCTATACCACACTGTCTACAGTTATCACCTGTGGCACTTGTGGCACCTGTGGCACCTGTGGTTTGTTTGGTTAGTGTACGTGGTATGGCAACTATGCTTTTTGGGTCAGTATACGTGGTATGACAACTATGCTTGTTGGGTCAGTGTACGAGGTATGGCAACTATGCTTGTTGGGTCAGTATACGTGGTATGACAACTATGCTTGTTGGGTCAGTGTACGTGGTATGACAACTATGCTTGTTGGGTCAGTGTACGAGGTATGGCAACTATGCTTGTTGGGTCAGTGTACGTGGTATGACAACTATGCTTGACTGGTCAGTGTACGAGGTATGACAACTATGCTTGTTGGGTCAGTGTACGAGGTATGACAACTATGCTTGTTGGGTCAGTGTACGAGGTATGACAACTATGCTTGACGGGTCAGGTACGAGGTATGACAACTATGCTTGACGGGTCAGGTACGAGGTATGACAACTATGCTTGACGGGTCAGGTACGAGGTATGACGAGACTGCAGAGGTTCGTTTGGCGGTAACAACCCCATCTAAGCCCCCACCAGCTGCACAGATAGTTAGCTTAACCAGCTACCCATTTCCTGAGTGCTACGTCTATACCAGATGAAACATACACCAGATATTATAACTTATGTCCTGTAGCTTATGCTAAACCAGAGAACTATTCCAGGGATACAAAGTGCTGTAAGATGTATCCACTATTGTAACTGTGCTCATATTTGATTTATATATTTATGTATATACAAGAAGGTACATTGGGTTTGTGAGGGTACATAACATTGGTGTTCTTATACACTCTTGTAAAGCCACTAACACGCAATGCGTTTCGGGCAGTACTAGTTGCTAGTCACTTTAAGCTGCCAGAGTGTTGTGAGTAGGATAGGTGTGCAGGTGTGGGGATGTGCACTGCAGTTGTGTAGTAAAGTTTTCAGGTGCTCGCTTTACTGGCAGGTGCTGTTGTCCCGGTTAATGTTATAGGCGAGGTTGTTAAAGTAAAGCTTTGTATGAGTGTTCGCGCATATATATATATATATATATATATATATATATATATATATATATATATATATATACATATATATACGCGAACAGCACACAGAAACTGTATTGGAGGGGACCTACATTCCCTCCAATGCGTTATGTGTGATTTCCTCCGAGGCTATGGGTCCCCCTTCTTCCAGCCAGAGGTGGTACTCCCTTCCTATATATATATATTATATATATATATATATATATATATATATATATATATATATATATATATATATATATATATATATATATATATGGCTAACACTGTTCAAAAACCCCATCCAGCTCAACAGAGATGGGATGTATGCTGAAGATACAGCAGGCATTTCCTCTCTGGATCGCGATACTGGAGGAACAGAAAACTACCCGTTCTTGGGTGTCTGGTTTCCCAAATGAGTTCCTCTCCCGCCTCCTTCAGCAACCTAAGTGCACAGTTACCCAGGCGCTCAGGAGCTCGGAGACTGTCAGCACGAACCTGTAACGATGTCCAGCGTCTCTGTACCTACTTCATGTCTTAACAATCTGTGCCTCTTGACTTAAGACAGATAAGACCATGGCTGCCGTATTGGTCTGCCGACACAGCAACAGATACACCGGTGTTCGGTGGAGATAGGGGACGGAGGACGACACGGACCACGCTCATCCTCCTATCCCAACTCGTCCTCCTAATAGAACGTCGCATTTTGACGTATCCTCTACCTAAGGCCTCTTAAACACACAAAGGCCCGCGCGCGCTAGTACATGTACACTCGCGCTAGCACATGTACACGCGCACGTTAGCACATGTACACGCGCACGTTAGCACATGTACACGCGCACGTTAGCACATGTACACGCGCGCTAGCACAGACACAGGTAAACAAATGCTCTGGTACAGGGGAAACTGTGGAATACTTCACCTTAAGTCCGACTACTGGCGGACTCTGTCACTCGTCTCTCCTAACAACCCGTATTCTCGTTCTCTCGATTTACCACAACGTTTCTCATAGTACTTTGTAATTTGTACGTTGGTGACCATAACGTACAAACTGAAACATTAATTATTTGGACGGTGGACGGGTTCCTGCGCAACCCATCACCAAGAATCAGAATAATTAAAAAAAAAACAATAACCCAAATACTGGAAGAAATGAACACGAATTATCCGTTGCAGTAATTACTGTATTTCATGCCAGAGTTATTTTAAATTACGTGCCTGAGTTTGTATTTTTCACGAGATTTAAAAATATGATAATTTTCACATTTTCTTTAGTTCCCTGAATATTTTTTTTGTCATTAGTATGATGGGTTGTCGATGGTTAGTGTGTCATATTTTGTAAAGTTTACGGCGTTTAATATCAGGTCTTATGATTAGGCATTATTAGTGCACCTGATATACTGAAGGAATATTCAACCTCCAGTGTATTAATCAAGTTTATGGTGGTTCTCTTGTTGTGTTGAGTGGTCTCTTGTTGTGTTGAGTGGTCTCTTGTTGTGTTGAGTGGTCTCTTGTTGTGTTGAGTGGTCTCTTGTTGTGTTGAGTGGTCTCTTGTTGTGTTGAATGGTCTCTTGTGTGTTGAGTGGTCTCTTGTTGTGTTGAGTGGTCTCTTGTTGTGTTGAATGGTCTCTTGTTGTGTTGAGTGGTCTCTTTTGTGTTGAATGGTCTCTTGTTGTGTGAGTGGTCTCTTGTTGTGTTGAGTGGTCTCTTGTTGTGTTGAGTGGTCTCGTGTTGTGTTGTGTGGTCCATGAACTGTTGTATTCACCTAGTTGTACTCACCTAGTTGTGTTTGCGGGGTTGAGCTCTGGCTCTTCGGTTCCGCCTCTCAACCGTCAATCAACAGGTGTACAGGTTCCTGAGCCTATTGGGCTCTATCATATCTACACTTGAAACTGTGTATGGAGTCAGCCTCCACCACATTACTGCCTAATACATTCCATTTGTCAACCACTCTGACACTAAAAAAGTTCTTTCTAATATTTCTGTGCCTCATTTTGACACTCAGTTTCCACCTGTGTCCCTAGAGTTGTATTCACCTAGTTGTGATTGCGGGGGTTGAGATCTGCTCTTTCGGCCCGCCTCTAAACTGTCAATCCATCAACTGTTACTAACTACTAACCAACTTTTTTTCTTTCTTTCACACATACCCACATACACACACACACACACACACACACACACACACACACACACACACACACACACACACACACACACACACACACACACACACACACACACACACACACACACACACACAAGGGGAGACATGATCACTACCTACAAAATCCTCAGGGAAATCGACAGGGTAGATAAGCATCACTATTCAACACTGGCGGTACGCTAACAAGGGACACAGGTGGAAACTGAGTACCCACATGAGCCACAGGGACGTTAGAAAGAACTTTTTCAGTGTCAGAGTAGTTAATGGGTGGAATGCATTAGGCAGCGATATGGTGGAGGCTGACTCCATACACAGTTTCAAATGTAGATATGACAGAGCCCATAGGGTCAGGCAGCTCAGGAATCTGTACAACAGTTGAGTTGATTGAGCTAAATGAATTGTGGGGTTCAGTCCCTGAGCCCATTATGTGCCTCTATAACCCTTTCCACTACCGCCCACAAGATGGGTATGGGGTGCATAATAAATGAACTAAACTAAAACTGATTGAGAGGCGGGACCAAAGAGCCGAAGCTCAACCCCCCGCAAGCACAAATAGGTGAGTACACACCAGGAAGCAGCCCGTAACAGGTGTCTAACTCCCAGGTACCTACTTACTGC
>WNGS01008507.1:12886359-12904222 GCA_020271785.1 Procambarus virginalis
ATTCTATCTACAAGTACCAAACCCTCTACATAACTCCCTTCACATCCATCTAACAAGCCACCCATTCACCCCTCTCTCCATACAGCACCATCTGCCTCTATGCAGCACCAATCTGCCTCTATGCAGCACCATCTGCCACCATGCAGCACCATCTGCCTCTATGCAGCACCATCTGCCACCATGCAGCACCATCTGCCTCTATGCAGCACTTGTTTATAACTAAGACTAGGGTTCATAAGGACTGTCAAATGACGTACCTGGTGAACTGCAAGCAAAGCTTTTATCCTTCCTCAGCTCATCTGAAGCCTGCTCCTAGAAACTCACCATTTCATGAACTGTACTTTGAAACTATCATATAGGGATCTATCATATAAGGAACCTGGTGAACTGCAAGCAAGAGCTGTAATGCTACCTCAGCTAAGTTGAAACCTACTCCCTTAGGGTAGTCTCGTCTCTCTCTCTCTCCTCTCTCTCTCTTCTCTCTCTCTCTCTCTCTCTCTCTCTCTTCTCTCTCTCTCTCTCTCTCTCTCTCTCTTGCAGGTACCCTGCCAACAGTTATTACTCCCCAGCAAGAGCCAGGTACAACACAACAGCCAGTACCACAACAAACAGCCAGGTACCACAACAACAGTCAGTACAACAACAACAGTCAGGTACAACAACAACAGCCAGGTACAACAACAACAGTCAGGTACCACAACAACAGTCAGGTACAACAACAACAGTCAGGTACAACAACAACAGTCAGGTACAACAACAACAGTCAGGTACAACAACAACAGTCAGGTACAACAACAACAGCCAGGTACAACAACAACAGCCAGGTACCACAACAACAGTCAGTACCCACAACAACAGTCGTACAACAACAACAGCCAGGTACAACAACAACAGCCAGGTACCACAACAACAGTCAGGTACCACAACAACAGTCAGGTACCACAACAACAGTCAGGTACAACAACAACAGCCAAACACCCCCAGCAACAGCCAAACACTCAACAATACCACCCAAGAACACAATCAGGCAGGCAGGTACCGGAGCAACTCAGGCAGGGACACTCGCCCCACCAAACAATCAGACACTCGAGGTGGCTACCTGGCTGACAGGTCCTGTTTCTGGCACATTATCTCTCAGGTATACTTGTGTCATGTGTCATGTATAGTAAGCAGCTCTGTATTTACTTTGTGATATATTGATTTGTACATATTACTTCTACCTCCATATTCATGTCCTAGGTGCTCACCTAGTTGTGTTTGCGGGAGCTGAACTCTGGCTCTTTGGTCCCGCCTCTCAACTGTCAATCAACAGGTGTACAGGTTCCTGAGCCTACTGGGCTCTATCATATCTACATTTGAAACTGTGTATGGAGTCAGCCTCCACCACATGCATTCCATCCGTTAACTACTCTGACACTGAAAAAATTCTTTCTAACGTCTCTGTGGCTCATCTGGTACTAAGTTTCTACCTGTGTCCCCTTGTTCGTGTCCCACCCGTGCTGAAGAGTTTGTCTTTGTCATCCTGTCAATTCCCCTGAGAATTTGTAGGTGGTTATCATGTCTCCCCTTACTCTTCTGTTTTCCTGGGATGTGAGGTTCAGCTCCCTTAGCCTTTCCTCGTAGCTCATTCCTCTCAGTTCCGGGACGAGCCTGGTGGCATACCGCTGAATCTTCTCTAACTTTGTCTTGTGTTAACTAGGTATGGACTCCAGGCTGGAGCTGCATACTCCAGGATTGGTCTTACATAAGTGGTATGTGTGTGCGTGTGCATATGCGTGTGCTTGTGCGTGCGTGCGCGCGCGCGTGTGTGTGTGTATGTGTGTGTGTGTGTGTGTGTGGTGTGTGTGTGTGTGGTGTGTGTGTGTGTGTGTGTGTGTGTGTGTGGTACAAAACGATGAGGTTCGCTTGCGTGGCGAGTCTTGTCTGGGCAGCAAAACCTCACGTTAGGATATATTGAGCGTAATCGCAAATTTCCTGATACAGTTGGTCTCTGTTTCAGATTCGTTAGGTTGCGTTTTGCGTGCGAGTGAAGGGGAAATATGAGCGTTACTAGCGGCTCGTGTAGGGGCAGTGCCCTGCGGCCGACGGTGCGAGTCGTGTGTGCTGCAACAATTATGAACATATCATTACCAGCTTCATAACCATTCAAATCGGCCAAAGTTAATGATGGATCTTACGAAACGTCGTTAAATAAACGAGTGGGCGCACTTAATTATTTTTTCTCTGAGGATTGATCGGGTGGGCGGGTGGTAGTGGGGCGCCTCGACACCCCTGATGGTCTGATACAGACTCAACCTCGGTTATTTATTCCTTCCTCTGACTCGTCAACATCACACCTCATTTTCCACGTTCGGGCGTTCGAGAGATTGTCCCCGACCACAGCGCCATCTGGCTCTGCTCGTCCGTAAGACACCGGCCGTGGGTCCCTCTCTGCTAAGGCGAGCCTGTACCGTGTGCATGTGTTCGCGGTAAAGGGTTTAAGCATCTCATCATAATTCGCAATAGTTGTGATAGTTATGGAGGTCCTCCTCACAGCGAAATGCCTCGTAAACACTGGGATCGCCGTAACCCATCAGCAGGTTCAGCCAAGCATGGTTTCATTACGGCCCCAGATATCAGAAAGTAATTATGAATAATAATGAGACAAACATGTTTCAGTCCGAGGGAGGTCGGGTTATGGGGTCTTTGGGGAAGATTGCTGTGAGGAGTGTTGCTCTGTCTACCCTCATCTGCCTTTCCCACCAGCAGACATGGCTTTCTCTCTGCTGGAGCTCTCTATAAACTCTCGTTAATATTTGACTTTACGTGTGTTTTGAGTCTACGATAGTTCACGCCTTATTATGTTGCCCAGTTAAAGCTTTCTTCTTACTCGGGAGGTGGGGAAGGGGAGGTGGAGGGAGTTTAATTACTGATGGCGTCTTGTGCTGGCGGGGAGTTTGGTCTCGGGCGGGAGGTGGGAAACCCTTCATTTGGCGCCATCATGCGGTGGCGAAGGAGTCGTGGCTGATGAAGAATTGACGTCCATGGTATTAGAAACAGAGAAATACCCTTGTTTTCTCCTCTCTATCTTCATTTTGCTCCCCTTGTTAGAGGGATCGTTCCTCTGTGCAATAACGTTTACTTTTGCTTGCAACAATTTCCATGTCTTGTGGCTTGCCTATAACCCAGCCATTTACCTCCTCCTCCTCCTCCTCCTCCTCCTCCAGGGACCACGAGGGAAGAGAAGTTGAGCATAAACCTCGCTTCAGTCTTGGACATTGTTCAACATGTGAAGCAATGGCTGTTTCGAGCGCCAAAGATATCATGGTTAATCAGTAGGAACCATGAGGACTTCAACCTGTGCGCTGGGTACTTCCAGGCACGCTCTAGATCACCGCACTACGATATGGTAAATACAATTGCAACCTGGGATTCAGATGAATCCCCTTTTCGGTTCCTGAGGCTCCCGCTGAAGCCTAATCAGGGCTCCACACAATGCCCCCTCATGCTTGTACTCTAGGAATTCTACCTCCTGCACTTCTCTTCAAATATACAATCACATTAACGTGACGTATCAACGAGAAAATAAGTAGGAGCCGTGAGGAGTCGAACCTTTGAATTCCAGGTTGCAATGCTTTTGCCATGTAGTGTAGTGGTCCAGAGCGTGCCTGGGAGTACCAAGCGCATAGGTTCGAATCCTTCTCATGGCTCCTACTGATTTTTTTATTGATACGTCACTTTAATGTGATTTCCTTGTGTATATCATGGTTGCTTGTTGCCCTGGCCAGGACTGTTTCCTGTCGATATCTCTCATGTTTTCTGTCGATATTTCTCATGCTTTCTGTCAATATATCTCACGTTTTCTGACTATATCTCATGTTTTCTGTCGATATCCCTCATGTTTTCTGCCGATATCTCTCATGTTTTCTGTCGATATCCCTCATGTTTTCTGCCGATATCTCTCATGTTTTCTGTCGATATCTCTCATGTTTCCTGTCGATATCTCTTGTGTTTTCTGTCGATATCTCTCATGTTTCCTGTCGATATCTCTTGTGTTTTCTGTCGATATCTCTTGTGTTTTCTGTCGATATCTCTCATGTTGTCTGTCGATATCTCTCATGCTTTCTGTCAATATCTCTAATGTTTTCTGGCGATATCTCTCATGTTTTCTGTCGATATCTCTAATGTTTTCTGTCGATATCTCATATTTTCTGTCGATATCTCTCATGTTTTCTGCTGATATCTCTCATGCTTTCTATCAAAATATCTCATGTTTTCTGTCGATATCTCTCATGTTTTCTGTCTATATCTCTCATGTTTTCTGTCGATATCTCTCATGCTTTCTGTCAATATCTCTAATGTTTTCTGCCGATATCTCATATTTTCTGTCGATATCTCATGTTTTCTGCCGATATCTCATATTTTCTGCCGATATCTCTCATGCTTTCTGTCAAAATATCTCATGTTTTCTGGCGAGATCTCTCATGTCTATCACCGTTACCTCTCTCATCCTCAGTCATTCAAGGTCCGTCTGTAAATCTTGATTTCCAACGCTAATATGATTGTCATTTCCCAAGGTTATATACCGTTGAGTTTGCAACGTTTGCCATTGCAAAGACCTATTTTAAAAACTTGTTTTTAATTGTTTTTGTTTATGCGTTTCGGTGTTGTTCCATCGCCGTTGGTAGTGTGTGTGTGGAGATGTTCATATGTTCTTTGGTGCTGTGTTCATTCTTGTTCCCCTTCCATTAGTGTGTTGCATTCTTGTTCCCCTTCCATTAGTGCGTGCACCTTAACGCAGGAGGGTAATTAATTTTGCATATTTTCTCTTTGGCTTCACTCAATATCCTTCTTCTGGGCCCTTTTTATGGCCTGCCTTTGTCTTGAGTCCAATTATTATTTTTGTTTTTATTGCATGGACCCCATTAGTTATTGTGTGGGACCCCATTAGTTATTGTGTGGGACCCCATTAGTTATTGTGTGGGACCCCATTAGTTATTGTGTGGGACCCCATTAGTTATTGCGTGGACCCCATTAGGTATTGTGTGGGACCCCATTAGGTATTGTGTGGGACCCATAGTATTGCGTGGGACCCCATTAGGTATTGTGTGGGACCCCATTAGTATTGCGTGGGACCCCATTAGGTATTGTGTGGGACCCCATTAGTTATTGTATAGACCCCATTAGTTATTGTTTGGATTCCGTTAGTTTATGTTTTGACTCCAGTGATTATTGATTTGTATATTTTCTATTGTTAGTATTTTTGTATAGGTAATAGTTTTAATGTTTCGATTTTAGCTTATACATACGTATTATTTGTAATATATTTTGCTTTATTATATGTTTATTATTATTAGTTTTGTAAATATTAATATCGTCAATATTTGACTTGCGTTTACTATTAGTGTTATTGATTAGGTCTGATGATATCGTGCACTAATACNGTGGCCTGTATGACTAACTATCCTGTGTGATGGTGACTTTTAGCATCACGCAGCTAGTTCTTGAGACACTCTGTACTCTCCTTCATATTGTTTAGGGTAGCTAGTTCTTGACACACACGGTACTCCCCTTCATATAGTCTAGGGAAGCGGCACAGATACAGCTGTACTTAAATATGTTAATAACAAGAAATAGTAAGCTTAAATTTTCTAAGAGGGAAAGACGAGGAGAGAAAATTATAGAAAGAGAAGCAGATAGTGGATTTGGGGAGAGAAAGGAGAAGGGTTAAGAATGGTAGGTAGAGAGGGGGGAGAAGAGAGACGATTGGAGAGAGAAGTAATGAGGGTTACCTTACCTTGCAATGATTTTGGGGCTCAGTGTCCCCGCGGTCCGGTCCCCGACCAGGCTTCCTGGTCGGGGAACGGAAGAGAGAGGATAAATTTTTCTACTGACACTTTACAAGTATGAATGTTGGATGAAGATGAGAGAGGCAGAATGACACGGACAGAAACGAAAGTACAAATGTAGAAAGGCATGAGGTACTAAGAAGGACTATCAAAAAGTGAACCTCATTCACTGAAAGAGAGAGAACGCTAGGGAACCTTGATCACGACATTTAAAATATTCAGGAAGATTAACGAGGTAAGATCAAACTATATGAAGGGACACGAACATTGAGGCACAGGTAGAGGGTAAAGGCCCGAATGAGACACAGGGATGTGACGCCAATCGGTGTAGAGAAGCGGGACTTAATAGCTGAAGCCTAGTCTCCAATGGCACAACTAGATGAGTACACAAACACATTCTCCGTCATATGCTCCGAGAGGCTCCCAGAATCTCCCGGATAGAGAAAAATATGCGAAAAAATCCTCCCAAAATATTAACTTTAATTGGTCATATATCAGCCGAGATTGAGAATTTATGAAAATATATGAAAATTATGTGGAACATTATGGAAGAGCAGACTACCTGCCTCTTCACTAATCTCAATTTATCGTTCAAACAGACGGTAATACATCTCTCTTATTATTTTGGTTGCTTTAGTCTCAAGAGGGCGAGGAGGTAGTGCCAAGGTATTGGTAATGTAAGTGCCTTGGTGGGCTTTATTGTAATGACTACATATTGCTTCAACTACAGTAATGCCCATAATAATATATATATATATATATATATATATATATATATATATATATATATATATATATATGTATATATATATATATATATATATATATATATATATATATATATATATATATATATATATATATATGTCGTACCTAATAGCAAGAACTGCAATACTTGGCCTTGTTAGAAAGCCCGTTTTGCCTAACAGGCAGGTAGTTTTTTTAATGTAAAAGAGAGGGGATCCTGAGAAACATTATTGATGAAAATGTGACCCTACTGACACCAGCCAGAAGATCGAACTAATATTATACTGTTAGAGCAAGAAGACTGCCAACTTGCTCATGAGGACTCTCCTGACCCCAAGCAAGCCCCTTGAAAGAAATGAATGTCGTCTGTACCTTCACTCGTCAACTTGGGGGACTGTCAACCCAACGAATTCAATATATAGGCAAGACAACAACATCCCTTTCAAGGCGTCTTACAATGCACAAGTAGCAAGGACCTATTAAGGAACATATAATCTCTATACATAACCAAACCATCACCAGAAATTTCCTCATAAAACAACATTAAAATAATCGACAGATACAGCAACAACAGAAGACTGGACATCGGCAAGGTATTATTCGTAAAGCAAACCAAGTCACGTATCAATAGCCAACTATCAACAAATTACACTGCTGCAATACTATTGGACTGATGAGCACTCAACCTCAAAAGGTGATTAAAGTGTTTTTGCAAACTTTGTTATAACTACATCACATATATAACGTAATATTAATTTTGTGTACAAGTTCCAGTATTCAGAGAGTATTTACATAGTTCAGCAACCAGGAGGTCGAAAATCAGTCAATATTTCACAGACATTTTACAATATAATGTACAAGGGAGTGCATGTTTTCTCTTTCACAAGTTGACACATGGTGTATTCCACACTTTCACAAAGTTGACACATGGTGTATTCAACACTTTCACAAAGTTGACACATGGTGTATTCAACACTTTCACAAAGTTGACACATGGTGTATTCCACACTTTCACAAAGTTGACACATGGTGTATTCCACACTTTCACAAAGTTGACACATGGTGTATTCCACACTTTCACAAAGTTGACACATGGTGTATTCCACACTTTCACAAAGTTGACACATGGTGTATTCCACACTTTCACAAAGTTGACGTATGGTGTATTCCACACTTTCACAAAGTTGACACATGGTGTATTCCACACTTTCACAAAGTTGACACATGGTGTATTCCACACTTTCACAAAGTTGACACATGGTGTATTCCACACTTTCACAAAGTTGACACATGGTGTATTCCACACATGGTGTATGCTGTAAGCTGGGAAAGTGTGGGCATTGTGGAAGTTGCTTGCCGGGTTAGAATATCAGTTGGGTTATCTATCTTGAGGTTATCTTGAGATGATTTCGGGGCATTTTTAGTGTCCCCGCGGCCCGGTCCTCGGCCAGGCCTCCACCCCCAGGAAGCAGCCCGTGACAGCTGACTAACACCCAGGTACCTATTTTACTGCTAGGTAACAGGGGCATAGGGTGAAAGAAACTCCGCCCATTGTTTCTCGCCGGCGCCTGGAATCGAACCTAGGACCACAGGATCACAAGTCCAGCGTGTTGTCCGCTAGGCCGACCGGCTCCCTAGGTAGGTTCCCGGCTCTGGCGTAAGCATAGAGGGAGAGATCACCTTTTATTGATACCTAAAGTCTCTTGGGTTCGGATAATTGAAGATTATCAATTTATATTTTTGCCATTTAAATGGAAATGTGAAATCTGAATTTTGCGTCCTCGTAGAGTGTATATCTGGGTCTTGCGTCATCTTAGAGTGTGTGTCCGGGGTTTGCGTCTTCCTAGAGTGCATATCTGGGCCTTGCGTCATCTTAGAGTGTATATTTGGGTCTTGCTTCATCTTAGAGTGTATATCTGGGTCTTGCGTCATCTTAGAGTGTATGTCCGGGTTTTGCGTCGTAAATTGGATCATTTTATGTAAATTGGTTTTACATCATCATCATGCAAGTAAGTCTTGCATCATCCTACAGTATAAGTCTGACCGTTGCGTCGTGTTACATATTAAATCTGAACTTTTGCGTTATTATACAGCTGGTGTAAGTCTGAAACTTCCGCTATCCTTCTGTGTAAGTCTTGGACCCAAGCCCGTCAGCCCTACAGCGAAAATCTGGGAGGTGCGTCATCCGTACACTGTCGGAGGGCGTAAGTCTGCGAGAGCGCGTAACAATGCGGGATTAGCGCAGATCGACGCCCAGCCTCATCACCGCCATCTTCATGACGGCCGGCTCACAGCGGGGGGCGGACAGCGAGTTGAGAAAATTTTAACACCGCTGAATTTTTAAAGCCTTACCCCTGTGGCGCCTCAGAATGTTGGATTACCTCTCGGGCGGCTGGTCGTCTGAGGGCGCCTGGCTCATCCCGGCTCTCCGGACTCCAAACTATAAGGTTGGAAACGTCAGTCTTTTTCTCTGTGTTTGGCTTAGTGGTTGATGGGGTGGGGGTTATTGGGTGAGTTAGGAAGGTGGTGGTTGGGTAGGAAGGTGGTGGTTGGGTTAGTGGTGAGTAGGGAGGCGACAGAATGCGAGAGAGAAAGCGAAGTGGGTAGATAGAATATTTAGAATATTCTTAGAATATTCGGGTAGACTTAAAATATTTCTTCTCGATTTATTTTTTGTTAATTTTGTCCCGAGGGGAGAGTTTATAGGGCAGTGCCACTCATCCTGTGAGTGGACACACCGCCATAGCAGCATGTACAACACTCCCCAATAGGAAGAAAACCCGCTGGGTTGTTCATCCTGTCACTTGTACCCCAAACTCAGCTGGGGACTTGCTTAACTGTCTCAAGTGAACAGCTCAGCAAAGAGGTAGATTAACATTTGCTAACCTCTAAAATTAAAGTTATCTTGCAGATGCAAAATGGGGAAATATTTTAAGAGCAGTATCTATATTTGATAATTAGTGTTTTCCTAACTCAAACAATGTGGGGTTTCTACATAAATTTCTAATGACTCTTAGATGTCCACATTTTCTCAGGTAGTGGTTAAGGCGGTGTCCATCACTCTCACCACCGATTCTGCAACTCCGCTGCTCAACTGTTGTTTCCATACCAAGTCTCCATGGATATTTGTATCGAAGTCGAATTATTGCTATTACCGATTCTCTCCCGCGGCCACCTCCTCTTCGTCCATAATGATTGGGATTACCAGCTGCAACCACATTGTATCAGTGTACAGATTGGCTGATTTGTTCTTCTGTCTTCCTTTCCTCAGTAACCTTGTCACGGTGATGTTGCCTGATAATCCCTCTAATTTGTAGAAGAATCTTGGGTACGAAGTATTCAATATGGTCTCCTTCAGCGCCCTCAGCAGCCAGCACATCTGTTCCTTCATTCCCACAGGTTCCAACATGGGAAGGGATCCACAGGAATTTGACGGCTCTTCCCTGATTAGTTAGTACTCGTACAGCTCTCTTGATTTCAGCGACTATCGCAAGGCTTTCTGTCAGTTTTTTCCTAAGGCTTTGTAGTTCTGCTTTTGAGTGAGTGTAGATCAATGCACCTTTGGTGTTCCTTTCAAGGAATCTTAATGCAATAACAATGGCAGTTAGTTCTGTTAGCATTGAAGAGGCATATTTCTCAATACGTGTTTTTTCTTAATTTCAGTTTTGAAAGACATTATTCCTAATTACAGTGTATGGTGGTCCAGACCTGCCATTTGTAGGATTAGATGACCCTTCAGTGTAGCTTTGATCTAATTCATTTCCGGCTTCTTTATAGGTTTTCTTAAGGTAATGGTGCCTCATTTCTGGTGGCATCTTGTTGGAGTTTTTCGTTGTCATTTCATTGACGATAATCCTGCATGAGTCATCCTCCCAGGGAGGTAACCTCTCTACAGGCAGGAGCTCACGAGGTTGCTCAAGCAGGTGAAGTTGTCGAGGCAGCAGACTGATATGTCATGCCATTTTTGGGTTTTCTTGTTTGATCTTGTAAGTAGCACATTGGGACAGAGCGGGCTCCACTACACACCACACACACACACACACACACACACACACACACACACACACACACACACACACACACACACACCACACACACACACACACAAACACACACACACACAGTGTGTGTGTGTGTGTGGGGGGGGGCTGGTGGCTGAGTGGACAGCACGCTGGGCACGTAATCCTGTGGACCTGGGTTCGATTTCCGGCGCCAAGGAGAAACAAAATGGGCAGAGTTTCTATTACCCTGATGCACCTGTTACCAAGCAGTAAATAGGTACCTGGGAGTTAGACAGCTGTTACGGGCTGTTTCCTGAGGGGGGGGGGGGACAAAAACAAAATTAGCAGTTAGTAACAGTTGATTGATAGACAGTTGAGAGGCGGGCCGAAAGAGCAGAGCTCCACCCCCCCTCAAGCACAACTAGGTGAATACACACACACACACACACACACACACACACACACACACACACACACACACACACACACACACACACACACACACACACACACACACACGTAAATACAATTACGTGAGGGTGTATGAGGCGCATTACTTCAAAGTGTGAGGTTGATTATTGTCCCAGTTTATCTAGCCATGGTTGAAGTCACTCATGATTAGGAGTCACGATTTAATCCAATTTGCAATTAGCGAAGCGTTCTCTGTGATAATTACTCACGCTGAGGTCGTGTTATTTTGTGCTCGTCTGTATATAACTGCCACTACAATGTCGGACACTCACATTGATATGGTTGTTCGCTGTAAACAATGAACGCCTCGCAGTCTGCAGTTATTGTATTAAATTTCCAAACTTTGTTTATCGTTAGGTTCTTACTCTCTCATTCGTATCCACTTTTATGTTTTTTTCTACTATGCGGTAGCCCTCAGGGTACAGTTGTGTGTGTGTGTGTGTGTGTGTTGGGTGGAAGTGGTAGAGTACATCACGCACACCCTGATGACCTGGTGTGCACAGCTTCATAAAGCCTCCGACAAACAGAAAGAGTCACGTATCATCGGGAATATGAAGTACACGAACACAGTAAAATGTAATTGGTTATTGTAAGAAGACAGGAAGGTGTTATCCCGCGGGGCGTCGGGAGGAGTGTAGTGTGGGGTGCTGGGTCGCCCGCCTCACCTCTCCTTCATTTGTGGCTCTTAAAAGATGCACATGTCTGTTTTTGTATTTTGTGAATGGTATTGTATTGTGTCTGTGGTGTATGAGCTTGTCGTCCGGTGACTTGTAGCGCCGCAGCGACGCCTTGTTGTACCTGTGGCGCTACAGTGTGTGTACGTAAGTGTATTCACCTAGTTGTGCTTGCTGGGGTTGAGTTCTGCTCTTTCGGCCCGCCTCTCAACTGTCAATCAACTGTTTCTACTACTACTAATTTTTTTCCACCCCCCCCCAGGAAGTAGCCCGTGACAGCTGACTAACTCCTAGGTACCTATTTACTGCTAGGTAACAGGGGCATAGGGTGAAAGAAACTCTGCCCATCGTTTCTCGCCGGCGCCCAGGATCGAACCCGGGACCACAGGATCACGTATTGTCCACTCGGCCACCGGCTCCCCCGGCTGTGTGTGTGTGTTTGTGTGTGATTAAAGCCTAAACATATTTGGCTATTAAACTCTTTTTTAGCTCTTCTCAATTCTGCGGCAAGTTGTCCCTAGCGTGAGACAAGGTGTCATTTATAACTATAGGTAAGGTAAGGGTTGATGGGGAAATATGCTCGTGAAGAGGTAAGAATATAACGCCACGATGAGAGTTAGGCAAGAACATATTAACTTGCGGAAAAGCCTAGTTATTGTCCCCATGGATTATTCTATTTATACCTAACCAAAGACCACATTTATTTGTCTAACCGTTTGAAACCAATCCAAGAGCTCCACATATATGTTACTCGGTAATGTGTTTGTTAGTGGCCAAACTTTGCTCCCTAATGTTATGGTTATTTAATATATTAGGCTGGTCATGGGTGACGGTGTGAGCGAGCAGGCGGTCGTATGAAGCCATCGTTTTTGTGAATACTTTGTCACCGTGTAGTAACTGCTTTGTAACTTTTGTAATTACTTTGCACTGTTTTGTAAATACTCTGTAACTTTTGTAAATACTTTGCACTGTTTTGTAAATACTCTGTAACTTTTATAAATACTTTGCACTGTTTTGTAAATACGTCGTCACCGTTTTGTAAATACGTTGTAACTTTTGTAAATACTTTGTCACTGTGTTGTAAATACTCTAACTTTTGTAAATACTTCGTCACCGTTTTGTAAATACGTTGTAATTTTTGTAAATACTTTGTCACTGTTTTGTAAATACTCTGTAACTTTGGTAAATACTTTGTCACTGTTTTGTAAATACTCTGAAATTTTTGTAAATAATTTGCCACTGTTTTGTGAATACTTTGTCACTGTATTGTAAGTTATTTGTCACTGATGTAAATATTTTGCCACCGTTTGGTGAATACTTTGCAAATGAACCATGAACATTATAGAATGACTCATATAGCCATTGTTTTTGTTTCGCGTTTTGCCTTTGGTGGTGTTGCTGATGTTTACTTCTGCTCTGTTATCGTTATTTGGGAGACGGTGGTCGGGTCATACGTGTCTTTGGAGTATACAATATGTGTATACCTGATGACAGAGATGGTGGTCCAGCTAGGAAACATTGTGGGATTTTCTAAAGTGCTGGAAAAGGTTCACCTGGATGAAAGACGCCTCATGGGTTATATAGACCGTCAGAGAGCACTCGGGTGAAGGTGTTGGGGGGATGGGGAGGGTAGTGTTGTATGAGCACAATGTAATACAAGCAGCTGGTGTTGCTGCTGAAGATGAGGGGATGGAGGACAGAAGGTAAAGTGCTGTTAGAACAGGGTCTATTGGTCCATCTAAATATCTTAGTTCATGTAGATGTTTTAGTTCATCTAGATGTCTTGGTCCTAGTTCACTCTCGCGAGTAGCCAAAGGCTGTCTACCACACGTGCACAGGAGAATGGGACGGTTAACCCAAGGAATTAGAAATGTGAGTCGTGTATTAGGCTAGGAAAGATTAAGTTAGGTTAGGACTTATATTTATTTGGCGGTTAAAGAGGTTTCCGGTTTGTTCAAATTCATTACAACAAGAGTCAACTTTCTGGTGGTTCATCANTCTCTCCTGTTCAGGACATTCACTTTTGCAACTTTGTCCTTTTAAGAGTTGGAAGTGATCTGTCTTCAACTCTTTACATTTGTAAGTAATCTGTTTATCATACTTTGTCCAGACATGTTCCTACGTTTTGTGCGTGTGTTCATGTGTGTGTAATTTTACTATTCATTATTTATGCGCAAAGAATCGTGCTATTAACTCTTGGATCCCGCACTTCAAACCGATCTATTTTTAAATATATTATGTCTACTACATATACTTCTCTCTAACACAAGCGCGCACGCGCGCGCGCACACACACACACACAACACACACACACACACACACACACACACACACACACACACCACACACACACACACACACACACACAGGTAGCCAGGTGATAGCGGGTAGCCAGGTGGGGGCCAGGTAGCCTGGTGGATAGTGCACAGGATTCGTAATTCTGTGGCGCGGGTTCGGTTCCCGCACCCGCAGAGACAAATGGGCAAAAGTTTCTTTCACCCTGAATGCCCCCTGTTACCTAGCAGTAAATAGGTACCTGGGAGTTAGTCAGCTGTCACGGGCTGCTTCCTGGGGTGTGTGTGTGTGTGTGTGTGTGTGCAACCCGTCCTCGCAAATTCGTATAGTCAATAGTGACTTATTAAATTAGTGCATAGGTGACATACTTAACATAATAGTTTCGCTTCAAAATCTTCATAGAAAACACCGACCTTACCTAACCTACTTAGTATGTTAAGATAAGCATCTTATTGCTTCGTAATTACAATTATTACCTAACCTATGCCTATAATAGGTTAAGTAACAATTGTAATTACGAAGCTATAAGATGCTTATTTTAACATACTGAGTAGGTTAGGTAAGGTCGGTGTTTTCTATGAAGATTTTCAAGGGAAACTATTATGTTTAGTATGTCACCTATGCAGGTAACTAATAAGTCAATATTGACTATACGAATTTGTGAGGACGGGTTGGTGTGTGGTGTGGAAAAAAAAAAGTAGTTAGTGTAGTTAGTAAACAGTTGATTGACAGTTGAGAGGCGGGCCGAAAGAGCAAAGCTCAACCCCCGCAAATACAACTAGGTGAATACAACTAGGTGAATACACACACACACACACACACACACACACACACACACACACACACACACACACACACACACACACACACACATTCCCATGAAGCAGCCCATAGCAGCTGTCTAACTCCCAGGTACCTATTTACTGCTAGGTGAACAGATGCATCAGGTGAAAGAAACTCTGCCAATTTGTGCCTCGGCCGGGAAACGAACCCGGCCCATAGGACTACGACCCCGAGTATTGTCCACTCAGTCGCGAGGCCTCCTGTGTGTGTGTGTGTGGTGTGTGTGTGTGTGTGTGTGTGTGTGTGTGTGTGTGTGTGTGTGTGTGTGTGTGTGCGTGCGCTGACATATCACCGGAGTATAACGCATGGCTGACTATTAACATACCTCCCCAATTTTATAATGTATGACCCTTGAACACAGGTCTTCTGGTGCTAAATATTTGCCCTGTTGAAATATGTCCCCCTGTGCAATTTATCGCTGACTTTCGTACATTTTCTAAATGCTTTTCATCAACAAATTTTCCCAAATTCGTCAAGCTTTAGTCGCCTGCCCACGTGGTCTAATATTGGGGTTAAATATGTACAGGTAAACACAAGTTACGTTCAGAGATCCTGTTGTAGCGCCCTGTTGGCGTCACCCGACTACCTGTTGGCGTTACCCGAGTACCTGTTGGCGTCACCCGAGTACCTGTTGGCGTCACCCGAGTACCTGTTGGCGTCACCCGAGTACCTGTTGGCGTCACCCGAATAACTGATGGCGTTACCTGACTACCTATTGGCGTTTGAATGTTTAATCATTTATTTTATGAGAATATTTCGTAACACCTCGTATGAGTTAGCTTAGCAATACCTCGTATGAGTTAGCTTAGCAATACCTCGTATACATGAATTATAATATTTAGTAATAGCTTATATGAGTTAGAATATTTAATAATAGTTTGTATGAGTTAGAATGCTCGGCAATAGCTTGTATGATATTAGACTGGAAGAACAATCACAAAAAGCACGTAAGTCCTCGATAACGTGATGATACACGGCAACCTTCGGAGGTTTCGTCTCATTTTCCTTGTGCATACTTACGTATGATATTAGCATGTTGGGCATTACACACAGAAATCACAATTGCGTGATGCATCAAATGAACAAATCCACAAGGGCCGTGACGAGGATTCGAACCTGCGTCCGAGGTTTTGACCATGTGGTAAATTTTGTTTCTATGATCATGATTCTTCCAACGCTAGCCCCGGACCTCCCTGACCATGTGGTAGCTCAGTCGATTAAGGCAGCGTTTGGGATGCTCTCGCACGCAGGGTTCGAATCCTCGTCACGGCGATTGTGGATTTGTTCATGTTGAGCAATAGCTTGTATGATATAAAAATCCTCAGTCATAACTCGTGAGAGTTAGAATGTTTAACAATACGTTCAGAAATAGATGAAGTATCTTTGAGGTATATGTATCCGCCAGTAATCCGTAAGATGTCATAAAACGTTTGTTGGAAGGTCTGTTGTCTTTGGCATTTTAAACCAAGATTCTTCTCAGTATCTGCATTTAGTTATATTTTAGATATTTATTCAGAGAGCAGCATTACCAATAGTATGATAAACACATCGGAAAGAATCATTTTCATTTAGGATCGAAGTGATTTTTTCTGACCTTCGGGATGAGTATTTACATCGCTGAAACTTACCAGATACTCGTAACACTTAGACGTCATTATGTGACGTCTATGTCATTTAATGACATTAACAAAAATGTCATTATTTAGACTTGTCGATTGACAAGTGGAGACAGCACGCAGAAAAACTAGCATCGTCCGCTGATTTTTGTTTAATATTTCAACATTGATCTTACAATTTAGTTTAAAAATGTATGATGCGTGTGTCTGAAGCTAACGTCAAACTATTAAGGTCTTCAAGCCTTTGACCGATCCTTGAGAATTGTTTTAAAAATAAATGGATTGTGATGTGTGTTTTGTGTCAGTGTCATGGGTTGATTTAATATTTCATCTGTTGTTTAAAACTTTATTCTTAACATTAATGGTATCTCATTTATGATTGATTTAGTTTACAAAATTTCAAGTACATTATTCACTATATAATAAATGTAACAATAATATCTCACCTTTGATAAATATAATTATCGATTTTTAATGAAGCGCTCTAAATGATATATCTTTTATTTCTCTCATCTATATACACTCAGGATGACATACTCTATATACTTTCAAAAATATATGTTAACAATTTACTGAATTATCATGTAATGAAATATATTGAAATATGCACACTTATATGGATATAGTTCATGTGTACCTTAGTCTTACTGTTGTCTAACAGTGTTCCATGAATAACCCCTGATTGGTGAGAGTGGATTCCAAGTCCTGAGCAACACTTCTGTCTATATAGTCATCCATAGATATATATATATATATATATATATATATTATATATATATATATATATATAATATATATATTATATATGTATATATCACACACATATAAATAAAATGTGTGTGTGTATTCACCTAGTTGTGCTTGCGAGGGTTGAACCCTGCGCTTTCGGTCCGCCTCTAAATAATCAATCAACTGTCTTATCTACTTACTAATTTTTCACACACAACACACACACACACACACACACACACACAACACACACACACACACACGAGGGGCCAGGTAGCCTGGTGATAGCGTGCAGGATTCGTAATTCTGTGGCGCGGGTTCGATTCCCGCACCCGGCAGAAACAAATGGGATATATATATATATATATATATATATATATATATAATATATATATATGCAAACAAGCCTGAATGGTCCCCAGGACTAGATACAACTGAAAACTGTGTGTGTGTATTCACTAGTTGTATTCAACTATTCGGGGGTTGAGCTTGCTCTTTCGGCCCGCTCTCAACTGTCAATCAACTGTTTACTAACTACTTTTTTTTTTTTTTTCCACACACAACACACACACCCCAGGAAGCAGCCCGTGACAGCTGACTAACTCCCAGGTACCTATTTACTGCTAGGTAACAGGGACATAGGGTGAAAGAAACTTTGC
>WNGS01008507.1:12956029-12966918 GCA_020271785.1 Procambarus virginalis
CTGTGGTCCTGGTTCGATCCCAGGCGCCGGCGAGAAACAATGGGCAGAGTTTCTTTCACCCTATGCCCCTGTTACCTAGCAGTAAAATAGGTACCTGGGTGTTAGTCAGCTGTCACGGGCTGCATCCTGGGGGTGAAGGCCTGGTCGAGGACCGGGCCGCGGGGACACTAAAAAGCCCCGAAACAATCTCAAGAAGATAGACTCCCGGGGCCAGGTTCACGAAGCAGTTATGTACGTACTTACAATCGTTTTACTTCTTAGCATCTTCCTAGCGGTTACGTCGGTATTCAGGTAGGCATTTAAGAAGGAAAATCTTCGTAAGTAAACACCGGCGGCTAAGAACGCTCTCGACCACTCGTAGCTTTACGTAAACTATATATAACTCAATTTTTCTCTACTACACAAACGGGAGGATCGATTTTATTATAAACAAACATTTTAGCTGGCGAGTCTCATCAAGAAGGAGTCCTTCGTGTTAGCTATATATACATTCTCTGCTGAAAACTTGTAGTAAATATGTATTTTATGATATTAGAATTAGTTTTATAATAGCAAAATATTATACCAGTAGTTATTAAGTAAATAAACACTGGTGAACATGAAATATAAGAGAAGGTGATGATCCCGGGCTGGTGGGAGCATTTACTATCACCAAATGCCCCTGTTCACCTAGCAATAAGTATAGCTAAGGGTGTACCTTAGCTATACATACCCATTTTTTATTTATTTTGTTTGATTTTATTTTGAAATTAAATCTGGGTGAGACATAAAAGTAAAATATGCTGCACAAATGGTTTTAGGTAACGATAAGGGTAAAAACTTCTAAAACTTTTGTCATTAAATATTTAGGCCTATAATTATGACTATATGGTCTATTATGGCCTGTTAAAAAAGAGAATGGGAAGCAGGGGTCCAAGACCTCTTCCTGTTGCACAATTTGGCTGTGTGTAACAATAAGTAATTATCAAAAGAAGGCACCAAGCCGGGAAGGCTATGTAGCAGCATTGTTGTAACAATAAACCTAATTTTTTGCAGGCGATGAGTCACAATAACGTGGCTGAAGTAGTTTGACCAGACCAAAACCTAATCTTTTGTTAACAGATAATGCACCTGTGAGTAAAACAAATCCTGTCAGCTGTAAAAATATTGATCCTGTTATTTAAATAAAAAAATATAACGCAACAAATATTTATAGGTTGTTTAAACTATCATTTCTACTGTATATCCAAAGAAATGAAAAATTGAGACATACTGCACAATTTAATGATTCAAAAGAAATACAGTATTAATAACATTGTCGTCGTCTTTTCATCTTCACGTGTGGGGTTTGGTCAATATTACTAACATTACATATCAATATGAGATCTTAATGATCCATGGTTAACATTTATGATTTAATAAGGATAATATTGGTAATAATAATAATAATAATAATAATAATACAAGCTATAATTTTAAACCTTTATTACTGATTTCGTTTTATTAACAAGCTTAGGTATACACAGCAATGTGCTGCTACCCTATTCTATATGAAAGATAACACAGTGTAGATCAGAAACTAGCTATAAGCTCATCCAACATCCCCACCTCAAAGGATGGTTATCATACATGGAATCAGGGGAGAAAATATCTGTCTCAATACGAAGCCACTAATACACTGCCTCAATACAAGGGCCACTAACTACTAGATAGTTAGTGGCCCTTGGGTAAATTCAGGTAAATATATTCGTAAGTAAATACCATCGCTTCTCAAATCTTGGGAGCGACAAGGAAAGCCACACAATATCTCTTAGAATTTTATAGGTACACAAAAAATGTAATATATTTGTTTACTGAAATGTCGGTGCTGACTGTAGAAGTTGAAAAAACGTAGTTTTACTTCAAAATATACTAATTTTATAAGAAAATTCGACATAAATAGGTGACAAGTGAACACGGATAAGCTCTGATATGCCAGCGTCGTGATTGGCTACAGCTGTAAGATGAAAAAATGTTACCTTCTCTGATTGGCCAAACGAAAAGCCCTAGTGACATCTAGCGAGATTTAAGTGAAGTTGCTGAAATCTTCGTAAGTACACCTTTCGGAATTGGACGTAGGAACGTTCTTAGGCAATACTTAAGAACCTTCGTAGCACACTTGCTTACGAAGAAATACATGGAGCTTCGTGAATCTAGGTCCTGGAACATAGAGAGTGTACCTGACCTTCTTGAGTTTATCTTGAGATGAATTCGGCGCTTTTTTTTTTAGTGTCCCCGCGGCCCGGTCCTCGATGAGGCCTCCACCCCCAGGAAGCAGCCCGTGACAGCTGACTAACACCCAGGTACCTATTTTACTGCTAGGTAACAGGGGCATAGGGTGAAAGAAACTCTGCCCATTGTTTCTCGCCGGCGCCCGGGATAGAACCCAGGACCACAGGATCACAAGTCCAGCGTGCTGTCCGCTCGGCCGACCGGCTCCCCTTCATATAACTTTTCTCCCCATTTCATTGTTTGCTTACCTACGCTGTGATGCTCGTAGGTGTCCTTCACCCCCTGGAGATAATCTTACCTCCACCAAGTGATTCTCCTCTTAGCTGTGGTAACACTAAGTGATCTCCCTCTTAGCTGTGGTAACACTTAAGTGATCTCCCTCTTAGCTGTGGTAACACTTAAGTGCTCTCCCTCTTAGCTGTGGTAACACTTAAGTGCTCTCCCTCTTAGCTGTGGTAACACTTAAGTGATCTCCCTCTTAGCTGTGGTAACACTAAGTGATCTCCCTCTTAGCTGTGGTAACACTTAAGTGATCTCCCTCTTAGCTGTGGTAACACTTAAGTGATCTCCCTCTTAGCTGTGGTAACACTTAAGTGCTCTCCCTCTTAGCTGTGGTAACACTTAAGTGATCTCCCTCTTAGCTGTGGTAACACTAAGTGATCTCCCTCTTAGCTGTGGTAACACTTAAGTGATCTCACTCTTAGTTGTAGTAACACTTAAGTGATCTCCCTCTTAGTTGCAGTAACACTTAAGTGATCTCCCTCTTAGCTGTGGTAACACTAAGTGATCTCCCTCTTAGCTGTGGTAATACTTAAGTGATCTCCCTCTTAGCTGTGGTAATACTTAAGTGATCTCCCTCTTAGCTGTGGTAACACTTAAGTGCTCTCCCTCTTAGCTGTGGTAACACTTAAGTGCTCTCCTCTTAGCTGTGGTAACACTAAGTGATCTCCCTCTTAGCTGTGGTAACACTTAAGTGATCTCCCTCTTAGCTGTGGTAACACTTAAGTGCTCTCCCTCTTAGCTGTGGTAACACTAAGTGATCTCCCTCTTAGCTGTGGTAATACTTAAGTGATCTCCCTCTTAGCTGTGGTAACACTTAAGTGCTCTCCCTCTTAGCTGTGGTAACACTAAGTGATCTCCCTCTTAGCTGTGGTAACACTTAAGTGATCTCCCTCTTAGCTGTGGTACCCATAAGCAATATTTCTCTTAGCTGTTATGTCACTAATTTGGTTTTCTTTTAGCTGTGGTGTCCTTACGGGTTCTTCCACTTAGCCGTTGTGCTTGTATGTGATGCTTTTCTAGCTGTAGTGCTTTCCTAGCTGTGGTGCTTTCCTAGCTGTAGTGCTTTCCTAGCTGTGGTGCTTTCCTAGCTGTGATGCTTTCCTAGCTGTGGTGCTTTCCTAGCTGTAGTGCTTTCCTAGCTGTAGTGCTTTCCTAGCTGTAGTGCTTTCCTAGCTGTGGTGCTTTCCTAGCTGTGGTGCTTGCCTAGCTGTAGTGCTTTCCTAGCTGTGGTGCTTTCCTAGCTGTGGTGCTTTCCTAGCTGTGGTGCTTGCCTAGCTGTGGTGCTTTCCTTGCTGTAGTGCTTTCCTAGCTGTGGTGCTTGCCTAGCTGTGATGCTTGCCTAGCTGTAGTGCTTGCCTAGCTGTGGTGCTTTCCTTGCTGTAGTGCTTTCCTAGCTGTGATGCTTGCCTAGCTGTGATGCTTGCCTAGCTGTGGTGCTTTCCTAGCTGTGATGCTTTCCTAGCTGTGGTGCTTTCCTAGCTGTGGTGCTTTCCTAGCTGTGCTGCTTGCCTAGCTGTGGTGCTTGCCTAGCTGTGCTGCTTGCCTAGCTGTAGTGCTTGCCTAGCTGTGGTGCTTGCCTAGCTGTGCTGCTTGCCTAGCTGTAGTGCTTGCCTAGCTGTGGTGCTTGCCTAGCTGTGCTGCTTGCCTAGCTGTAGTGCTTGCCTAGCTGTGCTGCTTGCCTAGCTGTGCTGCTTGCCTAGCTGTAGTGCTTGTATGTGGTGCTTCTAAGTCTAAATGGCATCCCTTTTATCTCAGACATTGATAAGCATCCTCTCCTTCGCTCTCAAAAGTTGTAGTGTAAGTGGAGTGTTTGATGCTGATGTTGCTAGTGATGATGCTGATGTTGCTAGTGATGATGCTGATGTTGCTAGTGATGATGCTGATGTTGCTAGTGATGATGCTGATGTTGCTAGTGATGATGCTGATGTTGCTAGTGATGATGCTGATGTTGCTAGTGATGATGCTGATGTTGCTAGTGATGATGCTGATGTTGCTAGTGATGATGCTGATGTTGCTAGTGATGATGCTGATGTTGCTAGTGATGATGCTGATGTTGCTAGTGATGATGCTGATGTTGCTAGTGATGATGCTGATGTTGCTAGTGATGATGCTGATGTTGCTAGTGATGATGCTGATGTTGCTAGTGATGATGCTGATGTTGCTACCACTACTAGTGCTAATATCACTACTATTATTGTTAGTTACTAGTTACTACCTATATTATAACTACGTCAACCATCACTACCATTAGTACTTTTAAGAAGTCTATGAGTCATAAGCTTCAAAGCATTGCAGTTTCTCCTGAATGAAGCCCCATGAAAGTATCAGACTGACTACTCCAGTGTGTGTATAGTATGACTTCAATGAGACTACCCTTTTTACGGGCTATTCATGCCCGTACCACCTCTTGGGTGGCTTAATCTTTATCCACCAGTTGGATGACCGTTGCCAGAGTATGTTACACGGAGGCGAGTGTGTAAGGGCAGTACCCCGGGGTACTGGTGTGGTACTTCAGTACATGGTGACGAGTACTGGCAGGTATTGGCCAGGCTATAGGCTCGTCAATAGTACTTTCTTGTAGTAACCGTTGAATTGATTTGAGGTTGATGACAGGAAGGTGGCAGGTTTGTGGTTGATGACAGGAAGGTGGCAGGTTTGTGGTTGATGACAGGAAGGTGGCAGGTTTGAGGTTGATGACAGGAAGGTGGCAGGTTTGAGGTTGATGACAGGAAGGTGGCAGGTTTGTGGTTGACGACAGGAAGGTGACATGTCTTATTCACACGGCAAAACATTATTTTCTTGGTGAAGGAAGAAGTACACACCTAACACGCACAGGACAATTTCCATCTATCTAGCGCATCGTCCAGTCTTGGAAGAGTGTGGGCCAATCTGCACCGCAGTGAATGTTGGATAAAGCTGTTAACATGTTGTAAAACATGTTATAAAACATCTGGTTGTTCCAGAGCCCGGAGGTGGGTCGACTCGGGTGAACAGCATACGCTACTCAAACATTTTGAGATGGACTGTATTTCATTACCTCAATAAACTTACTTGAACTTGAACTTGAATTACACTCGGGTGATGGTTAGAGTCCAGAGGAACGCAGAAACCGGACCTGTTTATAATATGGGATGATGGGCTTCTCAGTGAAATGACATAGGCTTTATTTCCTTCCTCCTAGGCATGGTAAACTTAAACGCTACATTTTTGAGGGGCCGAAAATGTGTAGCCTGGTAGGTGTACCGAGATCGTTTCGGTACCTGTGGACGATTGGGAGAGTTCAACTCGTGCAGCTTGGCTGTGGTTAGTCCCTTCCAGCTGTCTGTATAGTGGAGCGAGCTGCCTAGTATAGTGGAGCTGCCTCGTATAGTGGTGCTGCCTCGTATAGTGGTGCTGCCTCGTATAGTGGTGCTGTCTGTATAGTGGAGCTGCCTCGTATAGTGGTGCTGCCTAGTATAGTGGAGCTGCCTGTATAGTGGAGCTGCCTCGTATAGTGGTGCTGCCTCGTATAGTGGAGCTGCCTAGTATAGTGGTGCTGTCTGTATAGTGGAGCTGCCTCGTATAGTGGTGCTGCCTCGTATAGTGGTGCTGTCTGTATAGTGGAGCTGCCTCGTATAGTGGTGCTGCCTAGTATAGTGGTGCTGTCTGTATAGTGGAGCTGCCTCGTATAGTGGTGCTGCCTAGTATAGTGGTGCTGCCTCGTATAGTGGTGCTGCCTCGTATAGTGGTGCTGCCTCGTATAGTGGTGCTGCCTCGTATAGTGGTGCTGCCTCGTATAGTGGTGCTGCCTCGTATAGTGGTGCTGCCTAGTATAGTGGTGCTGTCTGTATAGTGGAGCTGCCTCGTATAGTGGTGCTGCCTAGTATAGTGGTGCTGCCTAGTATAGTGGTGCTGCCTCGTATAGTGGTGCTGCCTCGTATAGTGGTGCTGCCTAGTATAGTGGTGCTGCCTAGTATAGTGGAGCTGCCTCGTATAGTGGTGCTGCCTAGTATAGTGGTGCTGTCTGTATAGTGGAGCTGCCTCGTATAGTGGTGCTGCCTCGTATAGTGGTGCTGCCTCGTATAGTGGTGCTGCCTCGTATAGTGGTGCTGCCTCGTATAGTGGTGCTGCCTCGTATAGTGGTGCTGCCTCGTATAGTGGTGCTGCCTCGTATAGTGGAGCTGATTCGTATAGTGGTGCTGCCTCGTATAGTGGTGCTGCCTCGTATAGTGGTGCTGCCTCGTATAGTGGAGCTGATTCGTATAGTGGAGCTGCCCCGTTTGGGCCATCAGGCCTTCTGCCTTTTCTTCTATTCTTATGATGCCATGGTGACTGTGTGGCCTGTGAGGCTGTAAGTGACCAGATCATATGTAGTGTTCATGCGAACTCATCCCTTATGGGAGCACCTACGCCATTTGCGGCGGCCATAAAGCATGTGACGCTCAAGAACTGCCCTGCGGGACGCCCTCTTCCTGTATGATTGATGCTGACAGTTTACTGCCACCTCTGACCTTCGAGTATCGGATTTTCAAGAAAGATTCCAAAGAGGTCATCTGATGGCCAGTAGACCCGGCTGATTGTCACCTTGCCAGACTTGTATTTATTCAAATTTTTGTATTCTTTGTATGTCATATAAACAATTGACTTAGACTCTTTTGAGGTTAATTTCAAGTAGTTAATTTTCAGATCAATTTTGTATCATGGCGAGGTCATTCCTGAGGTTATTGCAGTCGTCCTCGAGTTTTCTACACTCCTGGGTGTTAACACCGACATGTGGGACTCCAGTCCCACTGTTAAGACATGTATAGATAACATGTAGTACGTCTGAACAACCCGTTACTCTTTATCAGTCTGATTGTTCGCCTCGTGTCGTAACACTTGTATCGGAAGGTATTACCTCCACCTAGTTACACCTATCTGGCGTCTCGAGCATGTTCAGTGCTTTATCGCCTGGTCCTCTGCTGAAGTCTTTCTGGTAGTCAAGGAAAATACAGCCAGTCCATTTTCTTTTCTTTCATATTAATTCCTGCTTCTTTTTGCATACCTTCCGATAGAATTGTAGTAGGTCAATGGCTATGTGTTTGTGTGTGTTCGTGTGCGTGCTTGTGTGTGTTTAGTTACAATCTCCAGTCAAGAATGTAGTACTCGGCGTAGGCAGTTCTAATCGACCCAAGACGCTACAGCTTCGACACAGAGCAGACAGCAGACTACGGCCGCATCCAGCTACAACGCTCTCGCTCCCCGAGTTCAGACACTCGCAATTCCCAATCGAGCGTAGTGCGCTCTTGCGCATTTGCTTACCTAACAGAGCTTGCCTACCAATGACTACGGGGGAGTGAGGTCTCTCTCTTTATGTGCATGCGCGCGCGCGTGTAATTACCTAAGTGTAGTTACAGGATGAGAGCTACTAGCTCGTGGTGTCCCGTCTTCCCAGCACTCTTTGTCGTCTAAGGCTTTGAAACTACTGATGGTTTTGGCCTCCACTACTTTACTTTCTCACTTAGCTTGTTCCAACCGTCTAATACTCTGTTTGTGAAAGAAAACTTTATAATATTTGTTCGGCACTTTTGTTTCCTTAGCTTGGTCCTCTTGTTCGTGAAGTTACTGGTTTCAGGAATTTCTCTTTGTCAGTTTGATCGATTCTTGTTAGTATTTTGTAAGTGGTAATGATGTCAACTCTTTTTTTCTTCTGTCTTCTAGTTGCGGCATGTTTAACGCCTCGGGTCTGTCCTCGTAACTCTTTGTTTTTCAGGTCCGGAGGCCATATTGTAGCATGCCGTGGCACCTTTTCCTGTTTATTGATGTGCTTCTTAAGATGAGAGCACCATACAACTGCTGCATATTCCAAAAGTCATGAACAGTGTATTTAGTATTTCACCATCCATGTAATTAAAAGCTAGTCTGAAGTTGGAAAGCGACGCATACGGTCCTCTCACAATGTTCTTTACGTCTTCCTCTGGCGACAGCTTACTATCTAAAGCCACCCCTAGGTCTCGTTCTTTATTATAGTTCTTTAATTCCTTTCCACATTATTTTTAAGTTGTGTGTGGTGTATTTTTTCCGATTCCCCATTCCATAAGATGGTATTTATTCATATTAAATTTCATTTGCCACATGCCGCTCCAAACACTCACTTTATTTAGATCAATTTGAAGGGCATTACAATGGTCTGCGTCTCCTATCTTCCCCAGTATCTTAGCATCATCTGCAAACATGTTCATATAATTTTGTATTCCTTCTGGTAGATGGTTTATGTAGACAATGAACGTTACTGGTGCAAGAACTGAACCTTGTGGTACTCCGCTGGTAACACTCTTGTCAGATACATTGTCTCTGATTACACCCCTCAACTGTCTGTCAGTTAGAAAATTTTCATCCTTGTTAGAAGTCTCCCTGTCACCCCTCCAGCACGTTCCAGTATCCAGAACAGCCTCTTGTGTGGGACTCTAGCCCTTTTTTAGATCCAGATTGATAGTCAACTCAACCATCTCTTTCCCGAAGAATCTCTGTGGCTCTATCATAAAAACTAAGTAGATTTGTTTCCACAGGATCTTCCTGTTCGAAAACCATACTGTCTGTCTGTTACATTACTCTCCAGGTGTTCAACCCATTTGGTTTTAACTATTTTTTTTCAGGTATTTTGACTGCCACGGTTGTTAATGATACTGGTTACCATTTTTACAGATTACAGCTGTTTGCCATTTTCCATATATCTGCTAAGATTCCTGTGCACAAGGATGTCTGAAACATTAATTGGAGAGGAATGTTCAGCTCAGTTGCACATTCTCGCAGCACATCTGTGCTCATCTAATTGTGCTTGCAGGGGTTGAGCTCTTGCTCTTTGGTCCCGCCTCTCAACTGCCAATCAACTGGTGTACAGATTCCTTAGCCTACTGGGCTCTATCATATCTACATTTGAAACTGTGTATGGAGTCAGCTCCACCACATCACTGCCATTCCATCTGTTAACTACTCTGACACTGAAAAAGTTCTTTGTAACGTCCCTGTGGCTCATTTGGGTACTCAGTTTCCACCTGTGTCCCCTTGTTTTCAGTGTGTGTGTGTGTGTGTGTGTGTGTGTGTGTGTGTGTGTGTGTGTGTGTGTGTGTGTGTGTGTGTGTGTGTGTGTGTGTGTGCGCGCGCGCGTGTGTGTTTGGTATGACGTAACTGTTATAATGAGGCTAATTTCTGCATTAATGGCTACTTTGTTAACCTAAAATGTTTTACAAAATCACTTTGGTATCCCACTCGTTAAATATAAGCGACGAGTCCTCTGATGCTGCTTACGAGTCAGGTAGAGTCGTGAACCGCCCGTACACCACAAATAGACTAATAGACCCCATCCAACTATCCACCCCTTCCCACCCACCCTCTTCACCCTCCACCCATCCCACCCCCTCGACTCCTCTGACCCCTCCCGCCCTCGCCCCATCACCACACAAACATTAAACTTTTATTTCTCTATAAGTGTCGATTCCGTCTTATTAAGACTGAAGATATTTTCTTGTTAGTGAGGTGCCGTTATAAGCCCGAGGAGAGGTTTGTTGTTGACATGTTGCACTCTGGCAAGGCACTCGAGATAAGTGTAAGGACCCAAGTGTCAAAACCCACTCAAATCTTCACCAAGAGTCAATTAAAATGCTCTCAGTGTCTCTTGGAGTGTAGTGTCCACGGCTGTATTTAAAGGTTATTGCTTGGCTCTGTTGCGCTCGTCAGCGAGTCTGGACAGTGGGAGAGGTCTTTGGTGCCTCGTTGGTGGTGGTGATGTTGGTGATGGTGGTGGTGCTGTTGGTGGTGGTGGTTGGTGATGTTTGTTGGTGTTGGTTGGTGATGCTGGTGGTGGTGGTGGTGATGGTGGTGGTGCTGTTGGTGGTGGTGGGTGATGGTGGTGCCATAGTTGGTTGTTGGTGATTGTTGGTGGTGGTGATGCTGGGGGTGGTGGTGGTGATGGTGGTGGTAGTGTTGATGGGCAGGTGGTGGTGATGGTTGGTGCGATCGGTGGTGGTGTGATTGCTGATGGTAGTGTTGATGGAGGTGGTGCCACCGTTGGTGGTTGGTGGTGGTGGTAATGCTTGGTGATGGTGTTGGTGGTGATGATGTTGGTGGAAGTGGTGGTGATGTTGGAAGAGGAGGTGGTGGTGATGCAGGTGGAGGGTGGTAGTGATGCTGCTGGGTGGGTGGTGGTGATGTTGGGGGTGGTGGGTGGTGATGCTGCTGGGTGGTGGTGGTGATAGCTGGTGGTTGGTGGTGGTGATGTTGGTGGTGGTGATGTTGCTGGTGGTGGTGGTGATGTTGGTGGTGGTGATGTTGCTACTGCTGAGAGAGGAAAATGCATTATTGAAAAGGCATATAGTTGAGAGGTAGATCTTAAGACAGTG
>WNGS01008507.1:13079158-13095877 GCA_020271785.1 Procambarus virginalis
GGGACCATTCAAGCTTGTCGCACACTGATGCTCATGCGGCCCTGGCATGTTGTACCTAATAGCCAGCATGCACTACTGGCCTAGTATGCAAAGCTGATTTGCCTAACAAGCCGAGTTTTGCTGAATATATACTTTTTTCGTATTTTTTTTTGTGGAATGATAAAGCTTTCAATTATATTTTATTAGATCTGTTAGTTCAAACTAACGTATTCATTGTGTGTTTGTGCGTCTCCTCCTGCGCATGTATGTCTTCAGTAGTACCTTGCGGTTACATTACGATGATTTCGGGGCTTAGCGTCCCCGAGGCCCGGTCCTCGACCAGGCCTCCTTGTTGCCGGACTGGTCAACCAGGCTGTTGGACGCGACTGCTCACAGCCTGACGTATGAATCATAGCCTGATTGATCAGCCAGCTCAGTATAGTAATAAATTATTTTTATGACGAAAATAATAACAATACCAAACCTCATCAGACCTCTTAGTTCAGCTCCTAACGACAGCCTTTATATCGGAGTTTTACTGTATGTTAATATGGTCGCCCGTTTAAATTAGCGGGAGAACAAGTTTGGCGATACTGGGAAACTTACCACCTTGAACTAATGAAAGATTAATATTGTATAATCTCGCCACGCTTCAGTACGCGTATAATTAATCAAGTCCTGACTAACTTTGCCGAGATTTGATTGAGGCAAGTTTACCGAACCACACGAAAGTGTGAATTGAACGGTAAAAATATCTTTCAATTCTCACCTGCTGATGCAAGTAGGTAATCTGGCGGCCATCTCGTTAGGAGGTCTGCTGAACTGTTTTATAAAGCCTAAATCTGCGTAGGTTCTATATCATTATCAAAGTCGCCGCCTTTAAAAGCTCACCCGTATCAAAGTGGTGCCGGGGAGTAGGTATTGGGGAGCTCCTTGTAGAGTGCGGCTGTTGGAGGCACTCCAGGTAGCCAAGTTCTCCCGCAAAAACTCGACTGTCTTGAAGGAAATGACGTATTTACGGCATTCCTCCAAGGTCAAATGCTGCCTGACGGATTATTGACGTTCGCTTTAAAAGTCACAGCAGTTTACAGTGTATGGTCCTGTCGAAATCTTGCACTTGACTTCGATAGGACTTTCTTTCTACAGAGGGCAATATCCGGCTCTGGCGTAGATTATATGAAAGTTCTGTCCTGGTCAGTGCTCGAAGACATTGACACGGACGCGCCCTCTAGGTACTTTCATGTGTGCCTGTACACTCCAGATTCAACCACAATTACACTTTACACAAACTCTCTCCAATCCTTTACAGTTTCACACACTATTGGTCCAAGAGAGGGAGCTCGATCCTACAGACACTTTTTATACTCATGGCCTCTGTTTTACATTTATTAAACAGTTTACGAACTTCGTTGCTCAACAACCCAAGGTTATTATTGTCATAAACATCCTCGTGGTGCTTCTTCAGAGCCACACTCAGGAAGGATGTAGAGGTTTCGTAAGTGTTGTATAGATGATTGATAAATCTTAGCGTTGCATAGATGATTGATAAATCCTGACCCAGAATTTCTGTACCTCTTACCTGGATGAAGGCGGCTTACTCAATATTCGCTTAATTGTTTACTAGCTCCGAGGTCGTCTTCAGCCCTGGATTATTATTGTTAAGAACGACCTCGTAACGGTTCGGATCTCGTAACCTCTTTGGTAAATACAATGCCGTCATGATGGAGGTAAGAGGTAGAGATGTCGTAAGTGAGGTGGTGTGTGGAGCCCTCCGGCCGCCGCCGCCGCAAGCGGTGGTCGTGGGCCCTTCATCTGCGTGCTGACCAACGCATAATTTGCAATATTGCAAGAGATGTAATGCAATCCGCGCTAAATGTAATATCTATAATGTTATGACGAGACATCGGTGTGAGGCGTGTGTGGCGGCCCGAGGAGTGAGGTGCGGCCCGAGGAGTGAGGTGCGGCCCGAGGAGTGAGGTGCGGCTCGAGGAGTGAGGTGCGGCCAGAGAAGGCCGCACCTCACATATAAATAAAATATTTATTTTAATAAAGAATTTTATTAACACGTTTATACAACATGAGGCAAAATGCTTTAGCATAAGGAAGCATTAGGAATAAGGAATTAGCATAAGGAAGATAGCAGCCTCTCTCAATAGTCACGGTGAGATTACGTTTGGCGCCGCTGATTTTGACACATTTAGTTCCTCCACGATATTCGGACCTCTTCCACAGTGACTACAGTGCCATCCAGTATTTCCTCCAACCATTCATCTTGCAACTTTGGTCTTCACGCTGGCTCTAAAGACCTAAAATCCTTCTTCGAGTTCCTCGCATACTTCCTTATTATTCTCTGTAAAAGCTCCTGCTTGATTTCTCAATCTGAGTACTAGATTTCCAGCGGTTGTTTTTCTCATTATATGACTATAGAACAGCTTTTGCGTGGCGTTAAGTGCGGCCAGTGGTGTTAAGTGCGACCAGTGGTGTTAAGTGCGGCCAGTGGTGTTAAGTGCGACCAGTGGTGTTAAGTGCGACCAGTGGTGTTAAGTGCGACCAGTGGTGTTAAGTGCGACCAGCGGTGTTAAGTGCGACCAGTGGTGTTAAGTGCGACCAGCGGTGTTAAGTGCGACCAGTGGTGTTAAGTGTGACCAGTGGTGTTAAGTGCGACCAGTGGTGTTAAGTGCGACCAGTGGTGTTAAGTGCGACCAGTGGTGTTAAGTGCGACCAGCGGTGTTAAGTGCGACCAGTGGTGTTAAGTGCGACCAGCGGTGTTAAATGCGACCAGCGGTGTTAAGTGCGACCAATGGTGTTAAGTGCGACCAGTGGTGTTAAGTGCGACCAGTGGTGTTAAGTGCGACCAGCGGTGTTAAGTGCGACCAGTGGTGTTAAGTTTGACCAGTGGTGTTAAGTGCGACCAGCGGTGTTAAGTGCGACCAGTGGTGTTAAGTGTGACCAGTGGTGTTAAGTGCGACCAGTGGTGTTAAGTGCGACCAGCGGTGTTAAGTGCGACCAGCAGTGTTAAGTGCGACCAGTGGTGTTAAGTGTGACCAGTGGTGTTAAGTGCGACCAGTGGTGTTAAGTGCAACCAGCGGTGTTAAGTGCGACCAGTGGTGTTAAGTGCGGCCAGCGGTGTTAAGTGCGACCAGCGGTGTTAAGTGCGACCAGCGGTGTTAAGTGCGACCAGCGGTGTTAAGTGCGACCAGCGGTGTTAAGTGCGACCAGTTTGTTATTATTATTATTATTATTATTATTATTATTATTATTATTAGTTTCTACCACAGACGTGGCCAAACATTCACAATGCTAACCAGCATATATACATTTTCTTCTGTCCTCCATGGACAGGGTTAGAGATGTGTTAAACATATAGTTCAGGGATTTATTGAACAATCAACCACAGAAGGTGATTGTAGAGCTTTTAAAATGTTAGGCTAAGCTACATACGTAAATACATAAATACACAGATTTACGTATGCCCTACATAAAGTGTTCGATGTGTCTTAAAAACTAATCGGCTTCTAACACTAAACCATTCACATCTATGTTACATAGAGAACTGTCTTTACTCTCCACCTCCATAAACTTTGTCTACGGTCGCTCTAAGCAGTCACTTTAAACAGTTACTTTAAATAGTCATTCTAAGCAGTCTTTAAAAAGTTTCTGTCGCATACTTCTGAATAAAGATCTGCATCATATGCTTACATCGAATTTGACCAGATCCATTTAGGTTTACACATGTTAAAAAGATTCTTTAGGTTTGGACCTTAAGCCTAACTTCCCTCACAATCTTCAAGATTATCAAAGATAATGCCGATCATTCTGTCAACCTTGTCAATTATGTATCTTGTATATCTGGATCATGACTCCTCTAAGTCTCTTCAAACAACGTGATCAGAGCTTCTTCAACCTGCCTTCATATCCCGATACTGCCAACTCCAGAATTTTTTTTGCAGCAACCCTATAGAATGTATATATTTTTCTTTGATGGTATGTACGTGGTGCTTCCATGCGGGCGCTGTGGGCTCTAGTATTGGTCTCACATACGTGTATCTATATCTTTACATGAGCCTCCGCTGTGTGGGCGTGTACGTACTCACTGTATTGTGCTTGCATTGCTTCAGTTTTCGGAAAGAAAGTTCGGGAAAACTATAAGAGGGAAGGTACGCATGAAAGACGAGAAGAAGGAAGTGAAGAAAACGAGAAATGGGAAGATAAGCGAGGAACACGAGAAGAGGGAAAGTGAGCGAGGGAAGGTAAGCGAGGAAAACGAGAAGAGGAAAGTGAGCGAAGAAAACGAGACGAGGTAAGGCAAGCTAAGCAAAAACGCGGTTACCACCAGTAAAGAATGTGCAGTATAACTGGGAAATATTGTGACTTGTACCCCAGTCAGTGTTCGCCACATCAGTCAAGTAATTATCAGAGTATGAAGAATTGTCCGCAATTTCCCGTGGCCCAGAGAGGCGGCGAGAGAGGCAGAGTATAAGGGACTTAAATTTGATCGAAAACTCCGCCGAAGATGACTGGGAGAAAATAAATTAAAAATAAATTGAGAAACAAGAGAAAAATGACGACGAAATAAAGGATGAAGCATCATCACAAAGGTTTCGTTATGCTTGCTCCTATTCGTAATACATTAAGCCAAATGCGAATAAGTAACGAAACAGAGTGAGAATAAGTAAAGAACAGTGAGAAGANTACCAGAAGGAATTCAGAATTATATGAAATGTTTGCGGATGATGAGGCAAAGTCAAATGTTTCATACACAGTGTATCAAGTGTATCATAAGTGTAGTGTTAAGTGTAACGAATGTCTTTGAGAATGTAAGAAGCCCTTACTAAATGCTTCTAGGCGTCAGACCATTAATAAAAAATAATTCTGGAGAATTGATATTTCCATTACCACCGACAGTGAAGAAAAACATAAGAAATATTGAGAAAATTCGTGTTAGAATTATTAATCTACTTTTTCGGTTATATTCAACAGCATTATATATATATATATATATAGATATATATATATTATATATATACTATATATATATTATATATATATATACATATATATATATATATATTATATATATATCATATATATATATATAATTATATAATATATATATACTATATATATAATATAATATATATATATATATTATTAGATATATATATATATAAAACTTAAACTTAAACTTAAGTTAAGTTTTAAACTTAGTTTAATAGTATGGTTTGTTGTAGTAGTTATAAAAATCTTGTTGTAATTTAATGTTTTTGAATTAGCTTTTATTATGTGACAGTTAATAAGTGTTTATTTGTATTGATCACTTAAGTAAGCTAAGTGCTTTGTTTTTTAATAATTTTCCTTTCTTTGATAGGCAGTTATATTAAGTATGAGTTCTTTGTTGCCTCTTATTGATTGTGATTTCTATTTTCTTTTAGGTCTGATGATGAATACAAGAAGTATTCGAAACGTTATGCATTTTAAAGTAAAGAATCTGAAACAAGATGTTCAGTAATCCCTGGTTTTCCTATTTATCTAATAATATATATATATATATATATATATATATATATATATATATATATATATATATATATAATATATAATCGTTTATATCGCAAGTATTCAACAAGAGGCTCACAACAGTCACTATACAAGGCACTTTACATCTATGGTGAGTCACACAGTTACTAGTCTTGCTCCACACCCACCCAACTGGGCGGCAGCTTTACAGTAAGCAAATTTAGATACTTCACTAAAATTCCTGGCAGTACATCATTATGAATGAAGTACTTAAACATTTCTTGATCACCACTGATGATATTGTCAACATCCCCTATCACTACCCCTCCACCAGGGCCTCTTCAGCCACCACACACCATCCCGAACACACCACCACTACCACCACTACCGACACAAACCCTACACCAAAGAATCTACCTGTGACACAGCCTTGACCTGACTGTCCTACTATCCTCACCTTTGTATTGTTTTACTAGGGTAAGGGTCGGACCACGCTGCTAAATAGTACCTGTCCGTTCACGCTTACCTGGGGGGTGATGGAGGGGGGGGGGGAGGGGATGGGGAGTGCTTACCTGTCAGCACTCACCTATCAGTGTGTGCTGTGTTCGCATCTAACTCTTGAGCCCCGCCTGGTACCCCACCAACACATCCCATCACCTGCCAGGTACAGAGGTGTTACCTAGTACCCCTCCAACACATCCCATCACCTGCCAGGTACAGAGGTGTTACCTGGTACCCCACCAACACATCCCATCACCTACCAGGTACAGAGGTGTTACCTAGTACCCCACCAACACATCCCATCACCTGCCAGGTACAGAGGTGTTACCTAGTACCCCACCAACACATCCCATCACCTGCCAGGTACAGAGGTGTTACCTAGTACCCCACCAACACATCCCATCACCTGCCAGGTACAGAGATGTTACCTGGTACCCCACCAACACATCCCATCACCTGCCAGGTACAGAGATGTTACCTGGTACCCACCAACACATCCCATCACCTGCCAGGTACAGAGATGTTACCTGGTACCCCACCAACACATCCCATCACCTGCCAGGTACAGAGATGTTACCTGGTACCCCACCAACACATCCCATCACCTGCCAGGAACAGAGATGTTACCTGGTGCTGGCCACCCACCTCCAGTACACACACACACAAGAGGAGAGCTACGGATACCACAGACTAGTAATATTGAGTACAAGCAGAGTGACTCCCTCACTCACCATGTACTCAAAAGTGTGCTCATCTGTAATCACCGGAGGAGAGCGAGGCCCACCTACACAATCAGCACTTATCACTGGAAGATGCATTCAGTGCTCAGTTTCTTCCAGATATCGGCATCTATAACTTATATATAATTCAACCGAATTTAAAATAACAAGTGAAGCTAGATCAATCAAACGTTTTTGCTTCAGTTCAGAAAAAGAGACAATGTTCGTGAATTCGTGGCATGGGTGTCTATTTTTGTTTTATCTTTATTAAGAAAATACAATATAAATCATATATACATAAATTTTACAAGGCAATACTACATTACATATACAGTAGTATCAGCTACAGACGAGGTAGATGGAGGGTATGTCGTTCAGTTGCCATGGTCGAAGCGGTTGGGGACCGTTCCTTAACTCCGTGATCATATCCCAGCTCTAAGTCTATCCTCATATTCTTTCCAAGTGCTATATAGTCTTATTGGCTTAGCGCTTTCTCCTGATAATTACATTACCATACCACACCTTGCCTCCTAGTTTAGGATATAAGAATAATCCGCACTAAGCCCTCTACCACTGTCTGCTCTTTGAAGACATAGTATCCTGCTGGTTTTCACCTGGTTTCGTGTATTCATTGTATTTGTGGGGGCTGAGCTTCATCTCTTGGTCCTCGCCTCTAAGCCTTCTCAACCTGCCGAGTGTGCGTGTGAGGGAGGGGAAGGAGGTGGTGGTGGTGGGGGAGGAAGTGAGAGAGACGATTGTGGTTGTCTCTACATATTTCTTCAGCCTCCTGAGTCGCCCAATTAGGTCTGGTTGTGTTTATGTTCCCGAGGGTGGGTCTGGGTGTCATGGTAAGTGTGTGTTTGTGAGGCGGTGTGTGTGTGTGTGTACTCACCTGTTTGTACTCACCTATTTGTGCTTGCGGGGGTTGAGCTCTGGCTCTTTGTTTCCGCCTCTCAACTGTCAATCAACTGGTGTACAGATTCCTACTAGGCTCTATCATATCTACATTTGAAACTGTGTATGGAGTCAGCCTCCACCACATCACTGCCTAATGCATTACACCTGTTAACTACTCTGACACTGAAAAAGTTCTTCCTAACGTCCTTGTAGCTCATTTGGGTACTCAGTTTCCACCTGTGTCCCCTAGTTCGCGTACCACCCGTGTTAAAAAGTTTATCTACCCTGTAAATTCCCCTGAGAATTTTGTAGGAAGTGATCATGTCTCTCCTTACTCTTCTGTCTTCCAGTGTCGTGAGGTGCATCTCTCGCAGCCTTTCCTCATAACTCATGCCTCTCAGTTCTGGGACATCCTAGTGGCCTAGTGGCATACCTCTGAACTTTTTCCAGCTTCGTCTTGTGCTTGGCAAAGGTACGGGCTCCATGCTGGGGCCGCATACTTTGAGTGTGTGTGTGTGTGTGTGTGTGTGTGTGTGTGTGTGTGTGTGTGTGTGTGTGCGTGTGTGTGTGCGTGTGCGTGTGCGTGTGCGTGTGCGTGTGCGTGTGCGTGTGTGTGTGTGTGTGTGTGTGTGTGTGTGTGTGTGCGTGCGTGTGTGTGTGTGTTCGAATAATTTTCCCTTGTGCGGAACCCAACAGAATGGTAAGACTGTGACTGTTTATCTAATGTGTCAACACCGGTCGATATGATTATATTACCTTGCATCTTTTTTCACACTACAGATTTGCGATAATATCCAAGTGAAAAGATAGCCAAATATACCGTAGAATTTTGCGAATAAAATAATTGGATAAACCAAAGTGTCAAGGATCGACTCACCGGTCCTTCTTGGGGATAGTTGACGGCTCTTTCCCTCAATAAAATCCAGTGTAATAGTCACTTTGTGGGCAGTAACATTGTGATTCTTGCCGGCTGTTGGCCGTTTGGCATTCTGCATACCAACGTACGGAAGGGACGTCGGCCTCGGGGGATCGAACACTACCCTTCGGTAATTTTGTCGAGTTCGAAGATGCGACCCATATTTACCGGCGTTTAAAGCTGGGTTTCATTATTGTTTTATTCTTAGTAAACAATGAACAATGCCACGTCGAATTAGGAAATGTATAGATTTGAAGAAGTGTTTCCAAATAAGATATTTGGTAGATCTCATGGTTAAACTACTTTTTTTTCTACCACAGACGTGGCCACATATTAACAATGCTAAGCAGCATATATACATTATCTTCTGTCCTCCATGGACAGGGTTAGAGATGTGTTAAACACATATTTCAGGGATTTATTTATTGAACAATCAACCACAGAAGGTGATTGTACTGCTTTTAAATTGCTAATCTAACCTACACACATCAATACACAGATTTACGTCTGTACTACATAAACAGTTGTTCGAGGTCTTTTTACATAGTGTCATTAATGTGCGTTTACAAATGTGAAATGCTGTTCTGCAATTCTTATACATACGCAGACACACAAACACACACACTTCTGTCACGTGACAGAAGACTAAGGGGAGACATGATCGCAACCTACAAAATCCTCAGGAATCGACCGGGTAAACAAGGATCAACTATTCAACACTGGTGGGACGCGTACAAGGGGACACAGGAGGAAACTGAGTACCCACATGAACCACAGAGACGTTAGAAGGAACTTTTTCAGTGTCAGAGTAGTTAACGGACGGAATGCATTAGGCAGTGATGTGGTGGAGGTTGACTCCAAACAGTTTCAAATGTAGATATGATAGAGCCCAGTAGGCTCAGGAATCTATACACCAGTTAATTGACAGTTGAGTGGCGGGACCAAAGAGCCAAAGCTCAACCCCCGCAAGCACAATTAGGTGAGTACACACACTCACAAATATATATATATATATATATATATATATATATATATATATATATATATATACATATATTTTATATATATATATATATATATATATATATATATATATATATATATATTTTATATTTATATTTTATATATATATATATATATATATATATATATATATATATATATATATATATATATATATATATATATATTTGTTCCCATAGCGTCTGAGACGCATGGTCCCTGGGGCAAGAGTGCCTTGGAATTTCTCAAGGAATTGGGTTCCAAGCTCATTGACGTCACCAGAGACCCAAGGGCTTGCAGTTTTTTGTTTCAGCGCCTCAGTGTGGCGATCCAGAGGGGAAATGCTTGCTGCGTCCTCGGTTCCTGTCCGGAAGCGGAGGAGCTTCAAGAGATCCATAACCTTTAGGCATTTGTCTTGTATGTTTTGTAACCTTTAAATACACAATAAAGCATAAGAAAAGAAAAAGGAAAAAAAAGGAAGGGGGTGGTAGGAGAAAAGCACACAGAAACTGTATTGGAGGGGACCTACATTCCCTCCAATGCGTTATGTGTGATTTCCTCCGAGGCTATGGGTCCCCCTTCTTCCAGCCAGAGGTGGTACTCCCTTCCCTATATAAAAATATAATACATATATATATATATATATATATATATATATATATAATAATATATATATATATATATATATAATACATATATATATATATATATATATATATATATATATATATATATATATATATATATATATATATATAATACAATACACACACACACACACACATTTATGTCTCTCCTACTTTGACAGGGTAAGATAGCTGCTATAGAAGCTAGTTATTATGCACTTAACCACTGAAGGTGATTAAGATGCTTTCACAAGCTCATGTTATTGTTACATCACATACATTGTATAACTGATGCATTACATAGTCAATTTTGGGTACAAGTCCAGTATATCATCACACCATGTTAGTGTTATGATCACACTAAGTTAGTGTTATGATCACACACTGTGTTAGTGTTATTTTGAGGAGTATGGTGTGATCATGGAACACTGGGCCCAGTCTGGTGTATGTTGGATCAACACTTAATGGTGTGTTATAATCAATGGGCTGGTAGACGTGACGTGATTACATCGACAAACACAGTGGTTTTTTAATTGCCTTCTGAGTCAGCTGATCGTTGCCAAACAGGCAAACGTGATCACAATTTTCAAGGACAATAGAGAAGAGGCACTTAACTACAGACCAGTGTCACTGACGAGCATCCCCCTACATTGTACTCGTAAGAATAATTAGGATAAGGCAGTCTCTAGTAGTTACACAACTAGAGAGAATTAGACATGTAAACAAAAATACATGATGTATTTAGGGAAGGGAAATCATGCCTAACGATCCTACTGGTGTTCTGTGATGAAGTAATAAGAATGAGGCATGACAGAGAAGGCTGGGAAGATTGCGTATTTCTGGACTGCCAAAAATGTCTTTGACACAGTACCTTACACAAGATTTCTACACAAACTTGAGAGGCTAGCCGGAGTAAGAGGAAAACGCTAACACGGGTAAGGAATTACCTAACAGACAGGAGTCAAAGAGTAACGGTGAGGGGCGAGAAATCAAACTGGCGTAGAGTAATAAGCGGAATCCCTCAATAATCGGTGCTGGGACCAATAATATTTTTCATGTGTGGAAATGACTTGTCTACAGGAGTTGAGTTTTAAATGTCGATGTTTGCAGATGATGCAAAACTAATGAGAAGAGGTGTGCAAAATAAGGATTGTAGGATTCTCTAGGATGACTTAAATAAGTTGTGGAATTGGTTCGAGGAATGGCTACTGGAGTTCAACACGACTAAGTGTAAAATGATGAAAATTGGAACAAGTGGTAGGAGACCAAAGGGACAGTACATGATGAAGGGAAACAACCTCCCTTTAATGACTAGAGAAAAAACCTGGGAGTGGACATAACACCAGACTTAACTCTGAAGGCTTATATATATAGGATAACGTCGGCAGCATACTCTTCACTAGCAAAAGTTGGATCATTCAGGAACCTAAGTAAGGAGGCATTCAGATCGTTGTACACCACTTAATTGAGTTAAGTTTTAGAGTATGCCGCCCCATCGTGGAGCCCTCACCTAAAAAACACATAAAGAAACACGAAAAGGCTCAGAAGTTTGCGAAGAGGTTTGTCTCAGAATTGCGAGGGATGGGATATGAAGAGAGACTGAAGGAACTAAATATAACGAGGCTAGAAAAGAGGAGAGAGGGTTGGGGGAGAAGATGGAGACAGAAAATACTTAGGGGATGGACAGAGTGGAAAAGAGAAAATGTTCGAAATGAATTCCAGTAGAACAAGAGGACACGGATGGAAGCTTGACACTCAGATGAGGCACAGATGCTAGAAAGTTTTATTTTAGTGTAAGAGTAGTGGGAAATTGAATGAACTAAAGGAGCAGGTTGTAGAAGCAAACTACATTCATTATTTTAAAAGTAGATATGTTAGGGAAATATGCCATGAGTCATTGCATTAGACAACCAGCTGCTAGAAAGGTGGGGGTCCAAGAGCTAATTCTCGATCCAGCAGTCACAAATTGGTGAGCAGACACTCAACCGATGGCTGGTATGACAAGATCAGGAGTTAATGCTATACCCTAAAAACACATTCAGGACAGCACACGATTACCACATACACCATTCGCATAGACAGAGTGGACAGAATTTATATATTTAACATGAACAGAGGCAGGAAAGGGAAGGTCGAGTGGAAGCCAAGAAACTCAGATGAGCCACAGGGGTGTAGGGAAGCACCTCAGTGTGAGAGGAGTGAGTAGGAAGGAGCTGGGAAGTGTGGATGTTGAGGCTAACTCGACCCATAGTTTCAGATTATTTATTATTTATTAACATCTTTATTGACAAAATTAATTACAATTTTGCCTATTCTGAGGATTTTGATAAAGTCTTATTAAAGTGAGGATAATGTTGGTATTCACTGTCACGCAGGACAGAGGGTCATACATAAGACAATAGGTCTAAACTGTATTATAGTTTCAGAGGTAGATATGAGAAGAGGTGGAAAACCATTACAATAGGGAACCGAAGAAGGAGGCCCAGGAGCTGCAACTCGTCCTGCAAGCACACATATTGGTGTAAACACACAAATCATTCACCACGTAACACAGGCGCTTCGTCAAGTAGGCTAATATCATGTATGATTAATCACATGTGTGCCAGGTGTTCGGACGGGTGACCGCTCGGGCACGGTCTCGCCCCTGGCGGAATAGCATACACCGTATAACCAAAGATAAACAGATAGACAAAGAGGTGTATTTACAATTTTAAGTAAGATGATCGCTCTGGAAATAATGATCAAAGAATGCGGCCACAAAGTTCTTATCTCGGCTCCTTTGATGTCGTCTCTTTGTAAGTGAAATGTAGACTTAATTATGACTCCAGTTCTCAGATAAATTACCCTTAGATTAAAAAAGTTATCAAATTACTAAGCCTAATCAGGAAGGAAAATTATACATGGCTAAATTACTTCGAAAGGTTTTTTTCCTGTTAAAAGAAATGTGGCTTCTCCGACGGCCATATATTTTCTTATATCCTGCTGGAGAATTTCTATCTCAAAACTTTCTTCTCATTAATGGTCTAATTGGCGAGCCTCCGAGTTAAAGTGTAGTTAGGCTCTGCTGAGTAACTGGAAGAATATTTCTGTTTAATTACCCCGGTCTGTCGGTCCCCGGAGAGGTAACAAGTTTAGTTTTAATTAAGTTATAATTGTGACTGGCGTAAAAGTTAGTTGTGGCACCCTAGTTATAACTTGGCACTCCACCCGGCTGCGGCAGTAATCTCACTTTTAATACACAAGTTGGCATATTTCTCTGAGTTTTGGAACGGGATGGTTCTAAATGACTCTACTCTTTTTTGTACTCATTAGTGCAGTATATTCAACAGATGCAACACTGTTCTGCATTACTGAATAAGCCTAGAGCTTATTCAAGTTTATTTCTGAATCGTTAAATATTTCTTACTTTTTTTTATGTTGGCATCTCTCTTGTTTTTGACCCAGTACGTCTTGAAGTATAGAATGACTGGTCGTTTGTTATTTAATTTACCTACTCGTTCGCGTGCCATTTCTGCCATGTCGATCGTTTCTCTTTTCGTCAACCCCCTTGTTCGTTGGCTCGTCCTACGATATCCGCTTGTATCTCATTTTATTCCTTAACCTCACCGACCGAGCAGTACCCGGGTAGGTAGGAGGTAGCAGTACCTACAGCAGTATCAAGCAGTTCAAGTGAGTTTTCCAAGAACCCTGAGATTATTTGAGAAAATCTGAATATCTTTGAGAAACCCTGAAAACCTTCAGGTTCTCTGAAAATTGGTGTCGATTTATGACTAATTATGATAACCAACGTAATGAATGGTGCCTCAATGTATGAATGTATAACATGTTGTATAGGGGAAAAAATGACATATATGGCATAAACAAAAATCACCTGCAAAATGTTAGTTTTGGAGAAGATCCAAATCTGTCAAAGTGTATCATATGGCGCTGACAGAATTATAGAATCATACTGTTTTAGCTAATTCCGAAGGAATTTTGAATTTTGAATCCAATTTAGAATTGGAATAGAATTTAGCATTTGAGACGTGTTATGGCAGTAAGCGGAAATCAGAGGTGACGCAACGCTAGCCTCACTGAGTGGTCCATAAGGAGAAGCATGCGCGGGTGTGATTGGATATCAGATACGCCCGACTGCCAATCAAAGCTGGCGTTGTTACCCGGTGTTGGTCTTCAGCCGCTGGCCCTTGAGAAGCTCTGTACTGAGCTATGGGGAGCGGGACGCCCAAACCGGCTCCTCCCGCCGCGGGTGTTGTGACGAACATTCGTCCTTCCCGCGGGTGTTGGGACGAACATTCGTCCTTCCCGCGGGTATTGTGACGAACATTCGTCCTTCCCGCGGGTGTTGTGATGAACATTCGTCCTTCCCGCGGGTGTTGTGACGAACATTCGTCCTTCCCGCGGGTGTTGTGAGGAGTGTTCCGGATGAACACGATGAGTGTAACTCGTATGGTATTCTCATCCGGTTACTTGTATTCTTTATTTGTGCTCTCTCTATTAGTCGAGCTGACCCGGATGTGTCAGCTTATGTGTTACCGGCAGTGTCCTTACGTCTGACTTAAGAGGTTTGTATCTTGCTGTATCATATCTTGTTTTCCCCAGTCTCTGTCTCTCCCTCCCCCCCCCCCCCCATAACATATACACATATATATGTACACACACACACACACACACACATGATCACAACCTACAAAATCCTCAGAGGAATCGACCGGGTAAACAAGGACAAACTATTCACACTGGTGGGACGCGAACAAGGGGACACAGTTGGAAACTGAGTACCCACATGAGCCACAGAGACGTTAAAAGGAACTTTTTCAGTGTCAGAATAGTTAACGGATAGAATGCTTTAGGCAGTGATGTGGTGGAGGCTGACTCCATACACAGTTTCAAATGTAGATATGATAGAGCCCAGTAGGCTCAGGAACCTCTACACCAGTTGATTGACAGTTGAGAGGCGGGACCAAGAGCCAAAGCTCAACCCCCGCAAGCACAAATAGGTGAGTAACCCGAAATCATCGTAATGTAACCGCAAGGTACTACTGAAGACATACATGCGCAGGAGGAGACGCACAAACACACAATGAATACGTTAGTTTGAACTAAACAGATCTAATAAAATATAATTGAAAGCTTTATCATTCCACAAAAAAAAATTACGAAAAATATATATATTCAGAAAAACTCGGCTTGTTAGGCAAATCAGCTTTGCATACTAGGCCAAGTAGTGCATGCTGGCTATTAGGTACAACATGCCAGGGCCGCATGAGCATCAAGTGTGCGACAAGCTTGAATGGTCCCCAAGCCAACATGCATCAGAAGTGATTTGATGAAATGTGTGGGCCTAATAAGGCCACGAGTGCTGTCGGGTGTTGGGGTATAAGTCACACGACTTCCCAATTCTTTTGGACAGTCGGTGGCTGAGTGGCTTCATTACTGGACACACCAAGGGGTATGGAAGCCCTGGTTGACCTGATTCGAATCCTTCAGGAGAATTCACGCATGCACGTTGCTGAGCCACAGCAACCCTCCCCCGTCCCCCCCTATCCTCCCTACCGTCCCAACTCCTCCGTCCTCCCCACCATCCCCTACTCTCCCCGTCCCCTCGTCCTCCCCACCATTCCCCCCCCTCCATTTTCCCCTCGTCCTCCCCACCATTCCCCTCCCCTTCTCCTCGTCCTCCCCACCATCCTACACTCCCGCCCCCCCCCCCTCATTCCCCGCTCCCGTGTTCGATATGTTAAAAAATGATCTGATGTTCCCCCTCAGAAAAATGGGAACATCAAATGATCTTATTTTCCCATCACCGAAAAATAAGAAGAACAGTTAAAAAAACGAAATGAAAAACAATGAAAAAAAAATAACTATACTCACGAAATGAACGGTATGGTAAACAACTCAGCTAAATTCCAAGCAATGTCACACAAAATAATTAAATAAAAAAGAAAATAAATCAAAATCTATGAAAATTAAATTTATCAGAGCAATTGGAAACATTGAAATGGAATCTTAGCATATTTAGTATAGCGTGTGTTGCTTTTACATGCAACAGAATGCGCTGTTTAAAAAAAAAAACATGTTTTTACCAGTCACAGGTGTGTCATCTATATAGTAGGTATATAAAAACACGCGCGTATTCGAATGCAACATTGTTACAATTTCAAAGCAATCGATATAGAGGTTTCGGAGATTCCCTCATGTGAGAACTCTCATGAAAAACACAGTTTTTTCAAAAAAGCATGTTTTTACCTGTCACAGATGTGACATCTATATAGTAGGTATATAAAAAAAACACGCTCGTATGTGAATGGAACATTGTGTCAAAATTTCAAAGCAATCGGTGAAAAACTTTCGGAGTTTAGCGATTTTGAACAAACGAACACACACACACAATATATATATATATATATATATATATATATATATATATATATATATATATATATATATGTGTGTGTGTGTGTGTGTGTGTGTGTGTGTGTGTGTGTGTGTGTGTGTGTGTGTGTGTGTGTGTGTGTGTGTGGTCGTGTGTGTGTGTGTGTGTGTGTGCGTGTGTGTGTGTGTG
>WNGS01008507.1:13120796-13130855 GCA_020271785.1 Procambarus virginalis
AGGATCTTAACAAGAGTTTCCAAGATATCTATGAAACACTATACAGGAGAGCGAAGCGTGCAGGAGTCAAGCATCATAGGTGATACAGTAGTCTCTTAGACAGAGGTAATTAATTAGGATGAGAAGAATGGAGCACCTGGAGTGAAACTTTGAATCAGAGGGGCAACATGGGTACTTCTGTGACAAGGTCACCAAACTACGACAGAAGAAAGTAGGTTAGGTAGAATATATCTTCCTGAAGTGCCTAATTTGATTCTCTACCTTACAAAGGACAGATGTACAAGGTAGGAAGACAGACTAGAGTAACTATAAAAACAAATGATATGGGTAGGGACATACACGACTGAGAGGTGGGGTCGAGACGTGACAAGCGGGGCCCTAAAAGGCTCAGTCTTGGGACCACTATTGTCGTTGATTTACGTGATTTATAACTGCATAGTTATTGTCCGAGGAAGTGAGCTCATACATGTCGATGTTTACATATGAGAAAGTTAATAATAAATGTTCATTCTGACGGAGTCTGAAGAGAATAACAGGAAGACCTTAATCTCTTTAAGTTGGTAGATAAATGGTTGTCGCAAAATTCAAAGTCAAAATATTTAGTGAAGATAGGAAGGGGAGATAAGAAAATTAAATAATTTGCACCATAAGGGGAAAGCAAGTACAGGAATGTGAAAGAGGAAGTGGGAATGGACATAATTCTACGGCCAGATTCACATGTTATAGAAAGCAGACAAACTTAAAGAATCATTTTAAGACCCTAAATTAGGATTCTTTCTAAAGTCTACACAAATTTGTACAGCCGATGCCAGGCTGTGTATACACACCGCCTTCATAGAATTTCCCACTTCATGAAACACAAAACTTAAATTGAAAAAGTTCAAAGAATTGCAACAAACAAACCGTCTAAATATCCTCGCCCAGTACGGGGTGGTCAACAAGCGGAATATACTGAAAGATGAAGTCGTGGAAGCCACCTCCGTCCACAAGTGCAAAAGCAGATACGACAAAGAACTTGAGCAAAGTTTAACCATATAGGCGCAAGGTAAAACTGCCAGTAAATTGCTTCATAATAGGGTTGAGCGGAAGGTTAAGGAGATGAAAATAAGACAATTAAAATAATGAAGGGCGAAGATAAATATAACAAACAAGAAGAAGTGGTAGACAGACTGGAAGAAGAGAACGAAAGCAGTAAATGGAGATGGTAGACAATGTAAGGAAAAAACGAAGGAAAGAGCAATATTGGAAGCAATAGAACTAAGTTAGAATCATATAGAGAAATACATTTTATATAGGAAAAGAGCAATGGAAGAATTAAAAAGAATACAGGCTTGGATGAAAATAAAGAAAGAAGAATATGAGAACGAAAGGTGAAGGGAAAATATAATGAACAGGTAGGAAGGGAGAGAAGTAGAGAGAGAGAAAGAGACAGAGAGAGAGAGAGAGCGAGAGAGAGAGAGAGAGCGAGAGAGAGAGAGAGAGAGAGAGAGAGAGAGAGGGGGGAGAGAGAGAGAGAGAGGAAGAGAGAGAGAGAGAGAGAGAGAGAGAGAGAGAGGAGAGAGAGAGAGAGAGAGAGAGAGAGAGATACAAACAGAGAGAGAGAGAGGGGGGAGGAGGGAGAGGTGCGTGTTGGAGTGTCATAAGCCTGGTGACCAGTCATAACAACAGACAATGTTATGGCTCCAGCACTATGTTAACCATTGAGTGAGAGCAATGGCTGGCACTTGTTCAAATTGATTTTTACGATGGGCAACTTGCCTAGTGTTGCCTTTGGCCTGTCATGGGTGTTGAAGGTGAGGGGGTAAGGGAAGGGGGGTCAACCTGAGAGTTTTTGTGGTTCCGTGTGTCTGTTTTCGCCTTTCTAAACTCCTTTTTTTTCCTCTCTCCTTCAAGTACTCTTCCCACCCCTTTCCCTCTCACATATCTACCATCATTCGCTTCCTATTATTTCCGGTCGTTTATCTCCTCTTCCCTATATAATATGTTTATACTTAATTATGTCTCGTGTTTCAGGTGAGAGCTGCTTGCGAGACCCGTGAGAGCAGTCAAAGGTAAGACCAAGCTAAACTGTTTGATGTGTTATGACTCAGGCGTTAAGCTGGTTCCTACACCGTACAATTGGTGCAACTTGTGTTCTCAAATTAACTTGGGTTTGGTATTAGTAGTTATCAATATCAGGGAGCTATGATTTATTACCTTGTCTATTGCATTAAATGAGTGTATGTTGTAAGGTGTCATTCTGATGTAGTGAGTACCTATTGTATGCATAAATTGATTGTATTGTACACTCGCGAGTGTTGCACAGTGTCGGGGTCACACGTGCGAGACGGGTATATGTAGGGGCTGGAGTGTGTGACAGACAGATGTACTACTGTCGCGAGTCATATTTTATATTATTTTTAGTATGAAGTATATTATATAAGCATATTGTTTCTAGCAATATTTAATGTATTTAATACTCATTTAACACGGGTATTGTTTGTTATAGAGGGTTAGTGAGGATTATGTTCTTAGAAGACGATAGTTTGGCCACAATGTGTTGGAGCGCCTCCACCTCCACTGCCCCTCCCCCTCCCCCCCTCACTTGGGTTGGATGGTAGAGCGACGGTCTCGCTTCATGCAGGTCGGCGTTCAATCCCCGACCATCCAAGTGGTTGGGCACCATTCCTTCCCCCCTTCCCATCCCAAATCCTTATCCTGACCCCTTCCCAGTGCTATATAGTCGTAATGGCTTGGCGCTTTCCCCTGAAAGTTCCCTTCCCTTCCCTTCCACTACCCTATTCCACAAGACAGGAATGCAAATTATCCTCAGACACACAGGTACTACACCGCACAACACCCCGCACTATTACCAATACTGGACGAACCACTACCAAAACAGCACACCCTGGATCATGAGAATAACCGAGGCCCACCAGAAGTGATACGCAGTATGGGAATTCATTCATATTTGCAAACATACAAGGCGTAACAGCAAGAGAAGAAAACAAACTACCGTTAATAAATGGCCTCCTCACTGAGTCAAATGCAGTATTCGGAGCATTCACAGAAGCCCATGCAGGGGAACTCTTGGACAGTGAGATCTGGATACCAGAATATAATCTATACAGGTGTGATAGGGTAAATAGGTCACATGGAGGAGTGGGTCTGAATATTAAGGAAGACCTTGTTTGCTCGGAGCTCCTGAACTCTACAAATGAATGGTGGTAGTGGTACTGGGGTAAAAATTGAGAAAATAAACTTGGTTATTATTCTAATATACAAACCGCCAGATGCAACGGCTGAGGAATTCACAGAACAGATAAACAAAATAAAGAATTGCCTTGATAATTTGGTAAACCCAATACCTGAAATTATCTTCCTTGGTGACTTCAACCTGCCTAGTCTAAGAAGGAGAATTGCAAGCAATAATATTATACCAGGAAATCTATCTGGACATAACCAACCCCAGATTAGAGAATTACTTAGATTCTGTGACAAATGTTCACTCAACCAGCAGGTATCAGAGCCAACTAGGAACAAAAATATTCTAGATCTGGTCTTTACAAACAAAGAAGACATAATCAGGGACATTACGATATCAGGTACTACATACTTAGATCACCAGCTCATTGAAGTGCAAACTACCATTAATACTCATACCTAAAACAATGATCAAGCGAGAGGGGTTATTCAGTAAATTCAAATTTAATAATAAAAGGATAGACTGGGAGAAAATAAACAGGGAACTTTACAAACATTCAATGGGAAACTGGTTTAAGTAATAAAAATCCTACATAAGGAATAGAAAAACTGACTTCTGAGTCATATAAAGTCTGTTTGAAATATGTTCCTTTGAGGAAAGCCAGAAAAGGTTCAACGTAGAAAGAGGGGCTATGTCTGCTGCTTTAAGCCCATCTGGTATTTCCCCCGTGTCCAAGCTCTTCTCATCCCCTCTTGCCCCCTTGAGAATGCCCCTCTTCACAAGGGAAGGAGCAAAGCATGGCAAACAATTATACACCGGTTGCACTAACGTCCCACATAATAAAATTATTTGAGAGAGTGATTAGGAGTCAGGTCACCAGTTTCATGGAAACCAATAACCTCCACAATCCAAGCCAACATGGATTTCGAGCGGAAAGATCATGCCTCTCAAAGCTACTTGACCACTACGACAAAATCACAGAGGCAATAGAAGGAAAACAAAATGCAGATATGGTATACACGGACTTCGCAAAGGCTTTCGATAAATGTGACCATGGAGTGAAAGGGCACAAAATGAGGTCAATGGGAATAACTCGTAAAGTAGGACGCTGGATACTCAATTTTCTGTGGAGCAGAACACAAAGAGCAACAGTCAACCATATAAAATCGAAACCGAGCGCAGTTAAAAGCTCTGTACTTCAGGGTACAGTCCTTGTACCCTGAGGGTACACTATTGCTTTTCCTTATTCTTATATCAGATATAGACAAAAATACAAGTCACAGCTTCGTATCAACCTTTGCAGATGACACAAAAATCAGCATGAAAATTACCTCTGCTGAAGACATTGAAAAACTACAAACAGATATTAATAAAGTTTTCGACTGTGCAGCGGAAAATAACAGATGTTTAACAGTGATAAATTCCAGGTACTCAGGTACGGTAAAAATAAGGACCTTAAACAAAATGCTGGGTACAAAACACAATCAAATCTGCCCATAGTAGGAAAGCAGCATGTAAAGCATTTGGGAATAATGATGTCTGACGATCAGAGAGAGCATAACCAAACAGAGGAGAGCATAGAGAGCATAACCAAACAGAGAGAGAGAGCATAAAGAGCATAACCAAACAGAGAGAGAGAGCATAAAGAGCATAACCAAACAGAGAGAGAGCATAGAGAGCATAACCAAACAGAGAGAGAGAGCATAGAGAGCATAACCAAACAGAGAGAGAGCATAGAGAGCATAACCAAACAGAGAGAGAGCATAGAGAGCATAACCAACCAGAGAGAGAGCATAGAGAGCATAACCAAACAGAGAGAGAGCATAGAGAGCATAACCAAACAAATATTGCGTTAGCCAGAAAAAATGATAGGAGGAATTTTCAAACTCAGGGATCCCATAAGAATAGTTGTACTCATCAAATCACTTGTGCTGTCGTCTTGAGTAATGCTCAGCACTCACTTCCCCCTTCAGAGCAGGAGATATTGTTAAAATTGAGGGAATATAGAGAACATATACGGCATAATAGACGCGATAAAGCACCTAAATTTTTGGGATAGTCTCAAAGCTCTCCAAATGTACCCACTAGAAAGGAGACGAGAGAGATATCAAATAATATAATAGAAAGTAAGATTAAAAATTTCTAACACGAATTTTCTCAATAAGAAATATTGAGAAAATTCGTGTTAGAATTATTAATCTTACTTTTTCGGTCATATTTAACAACATATGTTTACAAGAATGACTGCTACCAATATATATATATATATATATATATATATATATATATATATATATATATATATATATATATATATATATATGCGGAAAAACCACAAAGAATTGGAGAAAGGGGGATGAACGTTTCGGCTTGTTAAGGCCGTTGTCAACATCAGTCTGATGTTGACAACAGCCTTAACAAGCCGAAACGTTCACCCCCCTTTCTCCAATTCTTTGTGGTTTTTCCGCATGCAAATGATCAGTGTTTAGTGATCGTCAATTGCATATATATATATATATATATATATATATATATATATATATATATATATATATATATATATATATATATATATATATTGGACGTCATCGTTACTATAAGTGGTAACAAAACAAGAGGATGGGCTGGAGTATACTGGCGGACCACCTCTTTTTAAGAATGTTTAATTTATCCGGTAGTTAGGAGTTGAGGGAAGAGGCTAATGAGGGGTTTTGACGCTGCTACCATGAGCCTTACTAAGTGTGAATGGTAACAATCTGTAAGTCATACGTGTCAGTGTCTTATGTGTGTGATGTGTTGTCCTTTGTTGCAGTGCCTCTTACACACCTGTAGCCATTCCATGTCGCCTGAGATTAATGTCAGGAAATTGTGTTTTAGTCTGCTTTACCCATATTATGTATGAACAGAACGTTCTAGAAAGCTGCATGTCCTCATCACGTGACTCTCTCGCTCAATCAGAAACGCTTGACAAGTGACAGCATGTTATTAGCAATGATGTTAGAGATAAGAGTCCAGAGCCAATCAGGAGGGAGCAAGGCTCACCAGCCATGATGTCTGTGATTGGGTCTAGTCCACAGCCCTAATTTGCTGTCTCAAATTAGGGCTGTGGTATCCCAGGATTTACGCAGTGATACTGACCCGCTTCCGGGGCTGTTACCCGCCGCTGTCAGGGAATCGAAATTGTTGACGTAGGAACATGTGGACACAAGATCACCGGACCAGGAGGCAACTGTGCTGCTTCACAAGTTGGAAAGTGTTCCCCATCTATCTCCCCCCCCCCTTGCCCTCCCCATTACTCTCCCCCTTGACCCCCCATTACTCTCCCCTTGTCCTCCCCATTACTCTCCCCCTTGTCCTCCCATTACTCTCCCCCTTGCCCTCCCCATTACTCTCCCCCTTGTCCTCCCCATTACTCCCCCCCCCTTGTCCCCCCCATTACTCTCCCCCTTGCCCTCCCCATTACTCCCCCCCCTTGTCCCCCCATTACTCTCCCCTTGCCCTCCCCATTACTCTCCCCCTTGCCCTCCCCATTACTCTCCCCTTGTCCCCCCCATTACTCTCCCCCTTGCCCTCCCCATTACTCCCCCCCCTTGTCCCCCCCATTACTCTCCCCCTTGCCCTCCCCATTACTCTCCCCCTTGTCCTCCCCATTACTCTCCCCCTTGCCCTCCCCATTACTCTCCGTCTTTCTGACCTTTCTTCTTTGTGAAAGAGAAAACATGTACTCACTTCAACATTATATTGTAGAATGTCCCATATTGACTGACTTTCGCCCTCCCGGGCTGAGGTACGCTGAACTCTGTAAATGCTATATGAATACTGGAACACTTGATGATATATTAGATTTGTACCCAAAATTGACTATGTAATGCATCAGTAATACAATGTATGTGATGTAACTATAACCTGATCTTGTAAAAGCATCTTAATCACCTTCAGTGGTTAAGTGCTTAATAACACACTATTTTCTATAGCAGCTATCTTACCCTGACAAAGTAGGAGAGACAAATGTATATGTGTGTATATATATATATATATATATATATATATATATATATATATATATATATATATATATTTATATATATATATATATACAGGATATGTGTGAGCTTGTCCGAATTCCAATTTACCTATCTAAATACACATTGATGACACCATGCAAAAGATACGTTTTTAAAAAGTTATTTGGCTGGCGTGTTTGATCTTAACTTTACCTTGAACACTGTTTATGTAGGACAGACGTAAATCTTATGTATTTATATAGGTTAGATTAACATTTTAAAACACTACAATCACCCTCGGTGGTTGATTGTTCAATAAATCACTGAACTATATGTTTAACAGATCTCTAACCCTGTCCATGGAGGACAGAAGAAAATGTATATACGATGGTTAGCATTGTAAATGTGTGGCCACGTCTGTGGTAGAAAAATAATATCAAAAACCTTGCCTTCCCTATTACTCTCCCCATTACTCTCCCCATGCTCTCCCCATTACCCTCCCCTGCTCGATATTTGGAATTATGAAGAAGTTACTGTCACAAAGAGAAAGCTTAAAGACAGGCATATTGAGTCATATTAAAGTCAGATGTGTGCTGTGTGAGCTGTGTGTGTCTGGAGTGATCTGGAGGCGGCAGAGCTCCAGACTGTTGATATAGGACGGTGAGGATGGGTAAATTTATATAAAGTCGTGGTATGATTTGTTTATATTTGTTCTACTTCTAATTGTCTTCTCATTGTCATAATTTTATGATATCAATTGTCTCAGTATCTGTTTTTCCTGCCCTAATGGGAAACCAGATTGTGTTTTCTAGTATATCTTATTTTCAATTTGTAAGCTAAGCCAGAAATATAAGTTTGGTTTAGAATACTGTACACTTGTTTAGTCCAGCCATCATCGTAATGATTATATATGTTGATCTGATTCTGATTACAACATAATAAAAGGTTTTATATAAATTTATATAAAATATAACAGATAATATTTACAGATAATAATTTTATTGTGACTTGGGGTCCAAAATCACTCACAAGACTCTGCACTCATAAGATGAGCATGGGGCCCACTTCCACTCACAGGGTGTATATGGTGTCCACTACCACCAACAAGATAGGTATGGATAGGCACTATCACTCTAAAAATGAATATGGGTTCGTAATAAATTACCTAACCTTTCATTTTATTATTACCGCCGGTGGCGGTTAGTGTATTGTGCACCCCATACTCGTCCTGTGAGCGGCAGCGCAAAAAGGAATACAGAGGGCACAAAAGATCTTTATCAGACCTTAGTGGAGATTATTACATTAACAATTACATCTATCCTGTACACCTTATAATTATAATGTTAGCTATTTACAAAGATTTGTTTAAATTTCAATAGCTATGTATTTACAATTAATCATTATACAATAATAGTAGGTCTTTTCGCTAATACATAACTGTTTTAGCTATGGGGTATTACAGGGTCGTGTAAGAGCTGGTGTTTGTTATTATTAGTCTTAACACTACACTGATTGTTTTTTATCTCATGTCATTTATCTACTAGAATGGAAGCATGGATACAGTGCAAGAATTTCAGGTATTTTATCATTTGTAATCAGATGGTTTGCCATTTCATACAGCGTGAGTTTAGATTTATCTCTGAATGGCTCAGTTTCATCAGTCTAAGATGTAATGCTTAAGTGTGGGTTCCTATCTTTGTCCACACACTATACACTTTACTTCATCTAGATCCCTATACAAGCCAGAGATACCTGTAGCCAAGTAGTATTCGAGCTGTGACAACGTCTGTTTGTCTGCTGATTTTGTAACTTGCACCATACACGTGTTCGTGACATATTTCATTGTGATGAACAATTAACGTGCTAGTTCCAGTTTGCACTGTTCTGCTTTCTTCAAATTCGTCTGAGTTCTCTTCTAATGACAGTTTAAGGGAACCTATTTGATAGCTCAAGTTTACGCTCAACACTGTCTTTATTTACTGCAACCTTAGCAAGGGTGTCAACTTTATCATATTTCTGCAGGTCAATGTGAGAGGGGAATCTACATCATTTTGATGTTGGCTCCTGTTCTTCATCGTCCTGCGCTGGTCTTGTAGCCGTCGGTAAAGCCCACCGGCTCCCCTCATCTCTTGGGTCATGAAGGAGATCGTGAATTACAGCTTTACGGGTTAGTCGAGTCAACCATCTCTTCAATATGGTGTGTGATGTCGAGGCGCTGAGGCAAGCAGGCAGACCGGCTGGCAGACTGGCGGGCAGACAGGCAGGCAGGCATTGAGGCAGGTAGGCAGGCAGGCAGGCGGGCAGGCGGGCAGGCGAGCAGGCATTAAGGCAGGCATTGAGGCAGACAGGCAGGCGGGCAGGCATTGAGGCAGGCAGGCAGGCAGGCAGGCGGGCAGGCAGGCATTGAGGCAGGCAGGCAGACGGGCGGGCAGGCATTGAGGTAGGCAGCCAGGCAGGCAGGGATACCGCCTGTAACGCTCCACTGACCCTCCAAGTGGCACTTTTTGTCAGAGAAACACCACATCGAGTGTTGATGAGTTGGGGACTTGAGAGAGAGCAATTGAGAGACATTTACACAACTCGCGCCGGGTACGGGGGAGGTCAGTGCCGCGGTGTGTACACAGGGCTACTTGAGAAACATCGATATTTACTTAACACGACGCAAGGTGTAGCTTGTTTGGTCTTGCGTGGTATGGATACTCCCTCTCGGTAATGAGGTATCTTGTTCCAGCTTCTCGCCACATCAAAAACATATTCACAACTCTGACCGTGAATCAGAACGTGCATGATTTAGGACCAATCCTCAAGATCGGGTATTAAGAGGCAATCAGAGGCTCTGTGTGGAGATGAGAGAGCGGCTGAGGGAATGAG